>JAMKCH010085764.1:0-66851 GCA_023653785.1 Ophioderma brevispina | reverse complement strand
GTGTTTCCTCAACCGAATGAAGAACTGGCACCGTTTTCATGAGGTTTATGGCGGTTAAACCGCATGAAGAGCAATAAAACCTAATTAATAACTGGACAGGACCTGTCGAAAACGGCGAGTTTTGAAGCCGGTCCCTTACGCTGTGTGATTGCATAACAACAGCAGCCCCTAAAAATTGCTGAAATCACTAAGCTTGGTTTGAACAGTTGAATATGGTTGGTTAAGAAAGAATGAGATGCCCGAGTCCGATTAAATTTTGATCTAAAGAAAATTGTAGAGTCGTATATGGGAAAAGCCAAACACAATTCGGAGGGCAAATTTGCCATTAGCTCTACTTGTGTCACCAAAACAAGGTACAAGAGTGTCAATACGATGAGCCCAGATAATGGTTAACCCCGTGAGATCACCTGCCGATTTCATTGGTACCAGAGATACCATAATCAGGGGGTATACCTCAGGTGGTTTAATTTTAGCTTTGTGTTCGGACACTCCTGCAGTACCATAAGCAGTACTCGACGATGAAGTAATAAAAGCCCGAAGAAATAAGTAATTAAAATTGATACAACACGAGAACAAAAATAATTAAAATAATAATAATAATCAGATGTAACAAACACTACATAGAATCGGTGAGCGGGACCTCCCCGCATACACAATATACACACAATGACTACACAAACTACACATACTCACTCGCCACACGCCGCACAAACCCACACAGAGAGCGGGGAGCAAGACTTGGGTCAAACATCATCGTTTCATGTCCACGACATCAAGCGTTGACACCTTTGGTAGTTATATGGCCCTCTACAATCAAGCCCGGTGTTAGTGGTGTCAAATTGTGTGTCACTTTTTCAATAGGGGCCATTTAAGTTTTACACAGGAGTCAAACTTTAAATTATTCCCTTCATGTTGAAATGGTTTCCATATTGTCCGTCCAGTCATAAGAGGATTCCAAAAATGTATATTTTGTACCATCCTGTGACCATTGTTTAGAGGTATTGGGTAAAAAAGGCTAAAAGTTGCAAACAAAGGGTCAATTTTCATTTGTAAACATGGGTCAAACCAAATGGGGGGTCTCATTTGGGTTTTAAAAAAATGAAAACAAATGTTCATCTAGCTGAATGTGTCAAAAATAAGGAACAGTTTGTAGGCATCTTCAATGCACATTATCATGTTATTGACAAATAGGTAATGGGGCACATAATCCAATTGGCATTTGACCTTTTACCCTTATCTCGATAAGTAAACATTTAACTAATCAACCAAACTATACGTTTTGTTGATCCTCATTCCACAGGCAAGTATTTGTAAGCAGTTAAAAATATAATCAAGTAACTTTCAATGTTTTTACACCTGTCAAATGAGGAGTTTGACCTTTTTTTTACCTTTCGTCAATTTTCAAACGGCTATAACTCAAAACCAATATCTGTAGTGGTACAACTATACATTTTGGAATCCTATGACTTGAACGCAATATGAAAGACGTTTTCAACATATGTTGGAGTACATGTACAGTATGAAGTCAAAAAAAAACCCCTACATTCAGATTAAGAAATAATTAACAAAATTAAGAATAGCTTTGCTCAAATGTGTGCTTTGGTTATAAGAGGGATAAACATGCTTGCAGAAAACGTTTATTGGTGTCATTTGGACTTTCGAGGAAAGGAGTTATGCCCATCTAATTTTGCTGAGAGACTTAACCATCCTGTTTGGCCGTTTTTGACCCCAACAAAGATGCAATCGTTTACATGGAGTAGCATGGTCTTCAGCAGAGATTTGAGTAAATCTACATTTAACACCAAATTTATTGTTACCATAGAAGGTGGAAATAATTGCAAGGATTATAAAATAATATCCCGGAGATAACAAAGAAAATCTGATTGAAAAAATGTTCAATTTCCCAAATACGAAAGTCAAAATAGCTGTGTAAGACAAGTTTTTACTTTTGCTTCACAGCAATATTTTCAATGGTTTTAACCTGCAACGAACCTTGTGATCTAAAGTGAAACGATAGAAGGTTTTGTATTCCGCCTTCCGCTTGAAAAAAAACCATTGCGATATTTGCAATTTTAATTTTTAATTCTAATTTAAGGTACAGAAAATGTTCCACTTTAAGTTTTTTCTCCGCAATTTAGGACGGCTGATATACTTGTAATTGGCAAACTAATACCTTACCGATGAAAACAAAAATCTCTGAGCAGTTTCATTATGTTCATGAACTGAGATATTGATAGGATGATTTCAATAACTGACTCTTTAGATTGAACAATGGTCATTTTGTTGAGATAGTTTACTTATAATTAGGTTACCATAGACCATTTTATTCAAAATGATATGTTTTTGTCGAAAGAATGGATAACCATCTGAATGGCCCATGTGTGAATTGTCCTTGCTATAATGAGTTATGGTTACGACGTCGTTGTCAGTCTCTCCAGCATTGTATGGCTAAAATTGGCCAAACAGAATTTGTAGGGTCCTCTCCGCAAAATTTACCCAAACTCTGAACGACGCCACTAAACATCTTCTGATAGCCTGTTTTATACTGTAAACAACCAAAGCAAACACTCCACAAAAATACGTTTAACGTTTGAAGAAAAATTCTTTCCTGAAGATGTAGGGTTTTTTATGACTCACACTGTAAGTTTTAAAGTTTGACCCCTGTTAACCTTAAATTGGTCCCTATTGAAAAAGTGACACCATAATTTAGTCCACTAACTCCACCTTGCACTGATGTAAGGGTCCATACTAACTACTAGAAAGGGAAGGTGCCAAACCCTTAGATGTAGTCGGCGGGTAACGACTCCCTCAATAAGGACCCTATGATATTCGCCCCTTCTCTAGTGAACACACCCACATTAAATATAGTCCTTCTACCAAATACATGCATGATCTATAGAGTAGATCTAAAATTAAACAGCCATTTAAAATACAATTTTAAACTAACATGCTTATCAAATATGCTGACAATATTGATGTATTTAACTAGTGTGGACGACAGGGCGCATGAAAAATTTAATGTGTTGGGCATCCGGAATCCAGCGGAGGTCCGTTAGCAGACCGGGTAGTAATGGCTTCTAAAATGATCTTGTCACACGTTTTCAGTATTCTGTGGGTATGATAGCAAGGGACTGTATTGAAAGAGTGTGCACTTCCAGATAAAATATGTGATTCTTTTGCACACAAGTACTGTTAAGAGCATGCTAATACATAAAATTGATGAAGCACTTGCCAACCCCCATTAATGGACCCCAGCTTGGGTTTCCAGGTTTAACACAGTGGTCAAAAATTTTAAAATGCTCCGATGTGTTTGAAAAGCACCTAGATATTTGTCTGGTTACAAGGATTCAAAAGTATAATTTACACCATTCTATGCTTACTATTTCGGATAGAAGGAGCAACCAGCCACACCACTCCTTAAGAGCTCCATTGGCTACCAATTTATTGATGCGTTGTTTTAAGCTTATTGCTTCTTACTTACAATGCTTTCCGGACAATTGCCATCTTACTTTGTCCCCTAATACCTCTCTTTGTAATATTCCGGCAAGCCAGGATTGCGATCTGCAGATTACAAGACGCTCTCACTGTTTATCCCGCCACAAAGTCAGTGGGTGACAGGGCTTCAGCAATGCGGCCCCTATCCTATGGAACTCTTTGCCAATCTGTTCGCCACTCCAAGTCTATTGTTACTTTAAGAAGCATCTAAACTTTCCATCTATTCTCTAAAGAGTTGATCGTGTCTTAAATTAGTTTTTTTTGTGTTATTGCCTCACATGATATTTAATTGTGCAGGGCCGTTTTCTTTTTTATTTTATAGTTTCATGTTAAGTGCTTATTTCATGGTTCATCTTTACAATACCGTTGTATTAACTATGTTTTTAGCTAATAGTAAATTACTCTCTATTTTTGGTAAGCGGCTTTGACCCATTGTTTTTTGCGAAGGCGCTATATAAATAAATTAAAAAAAGCAAAAAATAAAAAAAATAGTGAAAATTATATTTTTTTGTGGGTACATGGGTCAGAATTAAAGTTGCTTTTAGTGCAGGTATATGTGTTCACAATTGTTTCCCTACTTAACGGATTGAAATAAGGAATATTTGGCGTATCTGTTATCTTAGTTTTTACGTTTTCCAACAAAATGGTCACAGGTCATAAATCCAATAGCTGCTGCTGCCAATAGCCTGTATATTTTTCTCCATTTGGTTCATACCACGCACACTTAGAGAGTCAAAACTTTCCTATATTTCTTTTCTATGAGCTAACCAACAACTTGAACCACGTTCTATAAAATTGGAGCAACTTTAAATTGTTTTGAGCCCTGTACAAACCAAAATTTGCCTTTTTCACCATTTGTTACAGTTTTTACCGCAGATTCCCAACTAAAAGCCATAGGTAGTATAATCTTTTTGGAATCCTGTACCAGACAACATCATGGTGTGTTTTTTACCAATTGGAAAATTTTAATTTTCTGCCCCGTGTAACCTTGAAATCCAAGCTGGGGCATGAAAGAGGTGTTGTTGGCAAGTGCTTCCATCAAATTTGTTTGATTATCAATGCATAAAGTGCTTGTGTACCAATTCACAAGTTTTATCCGTTTGCACACTCACATGAGATCCTGCCCCACTACGAGGAATCCACCCGTGAAGCTAAACCTGGAGACCTTTCGAAACGGAATGCATGATGATACCAAAGTCAAAGGAAATGCACGTGTTTCTGCTTTCGATTCCGGATTAGAAAAAAGAGCAATTTTTCATGTCATGATCAAAAGGCGCGTTCAGGTTTTAGACATAATGAGATGGAAAGAATTCAATTTCGCCTGATATTTTCTGGCTCGGTCTTTTACGGCAAACCTGATTTTAGCATGCTTTTAAATCCTTTCAATATCAAGGCACTACGCTCAAACCATACCAACCGCCTTTCATATGGACAACGAACCTGGAACCAACCTATACCCAGCATTGTTCGCCTAATTTCTGTTTGCCAAAGTAAAAGTAGTCAGTGATGAAATTACGGTGTGTCCTTGGTGTCAGACTTGATGAAAGAATCAATCAAGCCTATACGGAGCAGACGCCTATTAATCCTATCAACTCTAAAAAATCTCCTATATTGATTAATTTCGCAGCAGAAATTATCAATAGGGGAGTACCTAAATTACCACTAAACCTAAAGCAGGGATGCTGTCAATGGTTAATACACCTGATGTATTTTGGTGTAACACAGCAGCCAACAACGTCCCGCTGAGCTATTATTATGACTTCAAGTTGTTCAAATAGGATCTCTTCAACAGACTTTAGTGCGTCTGTGAATTTGATATCCGGGTTTAAATATAAAGTTTATAAACACAAAAATACGTGACCGTAAATTTTTTTTTTTTTTTTTTTTTTTTTTTTTTTTTTTTTTTTAAAAAAAAATCCTACAGAGTCTTCGATTTTTCTTGGGAAATGCCGAAGTAAATGAGCGTGTTTTCAATGGCAGCAGTGCGTGACCGGATGTCGTGTCATTCATGACAGGGAAGCGTATGCCGCGACTGTTTGATCTGTCAGTTGTAGTATCATGTAATGTATTGATTTAATCACCCCGCCCCTTAACACAGTCCAGCGGTACCGAACATCTTTCAAACAACAGTTAAAATATTCAGCAATGTTTTATGGAACCCAATGGACAACCACTCGTAGGCTTGCATAAAAAAGGTACCAATCAATTTGAAATTTGACGTACAAGAAACCGCTTGTAGATCATTGAATTGAGACATTTTCACTGGTTCATATATAAAAGGTATATTAAAATCACAATTGGGGCGTGTATGCAAAATCGAACGGAGCAACATTTAACAACAGGGCAAATTTGAAAATGTGCCAAGTTATATCAATTATTCACACTCTGAAGCCTGAAAATAAGGCTGGTTGCCTATCTACGGCAATAAGTTGAATAGGATTTTAGCCTCTAAATCCCTTTAAGGTCACATCCTGGTGTAATCTGTTTCGATTTCTCCGATTTTGTTCACGATTATGGTAAATTGTTAGTCTTGTCCATCCCACAACAGAAATGTATATTGACCACTGTTTGACTCTTCAAAATGTGATTTTAGAAATTACCTTATTTAAAAGGATACAGCGATATTGGAGAGGTTTAAAAATTTGGACATTTTATATAACGAATTACGTTACTCGCGGTGCGTAATTAAGATGCCCCCTGTGGTTTACTCACTTGTTTTGAAGTATGCAATGGCTCATTAATATTCATGACCGGTCCAGAAGTTCGCACATAATTATATCACCGTGCTACGTTCTAGAAGTTCAGGAAGTAATCAGTTTTAGTCTGTAGAGTTGATTTTTTTTCCAAAATATGCCAAATGAGCTCCTTATATATCATACCTGGTCCAAATATATACACAACATGACCTCATCATTTTCTATCACCGCGTGACACGTTAGAAGTTCATTGACTAATTAGGTTAGTCTGTAGAGTGGATTAATGTTTTAATATGCAAATGACTCTTAAATATTAACAACCTACCCAAAAAGTATACGCACATGACCTCTCATTAACATATTCTATTACCGTGCCACGTTAGAAGTTCATTGAGTAATCGGCTTAGTCTGTAAGAGTACATTTGGATCTGTTTGTCAAATATGCAAATGAGCTCATTACTAATTACAAAACCCTTCCAAACGTATGCATCTATTACCTCATCCTTTTCTATCACCTGGCCCTACGTTAGAATTCATCGAGTAATCGTTTTCTGTAGAGTGGGATCATGTTTTTACTAGGCATGACGCATTAATATTAACAACCTACCCAAAAAGTATACAGGCAACATGACCTCATCATTACAATGTTCTATCTCTGTGCCACGTTAGAAGTTCATTGAGTCATCGGCTATAGTCGCTGTCAGAGTGGATTGATGTTTTTCTTCAAAATATGACAATGAACTCATTATTGTTAGATTAATATTAGTCTGTAGATTGGCTTAATTCTTTAAATATGCATGAGCTCATTAATATTAACAACCTGTCCAAAGTATGCAGCACATGACTTCATGTTCTATCACACCGTCCACGTTAGAAGTTCATTGAGTAAATCGGTTTAAGGTCTGTAGAGTGGATTAATGCTTTTGCTGTCCCATCCGCCCGCCATCTGCACACAACAACTTGTTGTTAGACAATTAATTAAATCAGGGTGTGTAGGCAATGATGTGGTTTAAAAAATCCAATAAACTTACTTCTAATAGGTATTTTGAAACTTTGAGAAAATGAGAATTTAGTCATACCGTCTCCATCAATTACGACATGCATGATGGCAATTCAAATGCACACGAAACACTCCCGGATTTGGGGGGGGGGGGGGGGGGGGTACACACCAGTGGCAGATACCACATTAGTTTCATTACTTGACTGTTTTATCAATGTTTCCTTTAAACGATGTCCAGTAGATTCTGTGGACCATTGTTATATTTTCACTTTACTTATACACCATTATGTCAATAAAAGTGCACAATATATTGTCTGTCTTCATTAGAGAGAGCACGTTGTGGTCCAGTGGAAAGGCCAGGACTCGTGAATATTAGACCGTGAGTTCGAGCCCATGGCCGTGGCCAACGTATTTGTGTCCCTGGGCAAGATACTTAGTCTCAATTCTTTCGTCGACCCAAGCGACAATTGGAGAGCTGTTATGGTTTATGTTACAATATAATAAGTTGCTGAAGATTGTGCGGCTTAGCCAGCTGCCACAGATTGAAGGAATGATGTGCGATTTCTGATGGCAATTACGTGTCCAGTAAGTGTCAGTAGGGAACATAATGACTAAAATATCCGACTTTTGGCCCTTATGGGGTTGCCTTGGCCTTATCACTTGCAGGGTGGGGTAGGATACCTCTTCTTGATGCAAACATACACCATCTAATTGGCTGAAAGGCTTAAAATGGATATATCATGTCATATTGGTTCAATAAACACGAACAAAAATAAAGGAGGCAACGTCCCTGGATGTATGGTTTGTAAGAGATTGCCCTAGATACATTTAGGTCCGTGTCTTTAGGTCCAATTTTAGATTACAATTACTATTCCTTAGGCAATTAAATCGAGATAAAGTGTAATTGTATTTTGATATATTTTCTCATATTTTAATGTATTTTCATGTTCTTCCAAGCCGGCGACCATAAAAGTTATTAATTTTAGGCATACTCATGTCACTGCTTCAAGTTTAACGGGTACAATATCTGCTACACTAATTACAGATCCAAAATTAAAACTAATGAGCCATGTATGCGCTATCACTTTACTCACGATTTACCACATAGTCTAACATGGCCAAGGGCTATTATCAGTGAGTTGATGAGTTTAATCTTCAAATTTTCCAGCTCAACATTTCCTAACTTCAATCGCGCAAAATTGCCCAGAACATTTAAGGTGCACACCTGCGGTGGAACACAAACATGCGCAATTAAAATCGCTTTATATTTCGTCTTTTAATTGGAACAGTAGAAGATACATATATATGTTTAAAAAAGAAGTTCACGATGATTGTTCCTCTCTGAATACAAAAAAAAGGTAAAAAGTTAACTCTCTAACAGAATTTAACGTTTACTCTCAAACAGAGTAACATTCACAGGGGGATAAGGATGTCACTCCGAAAGAGTGGGCATCCTCAAACAATTCATATTTTCCTGCTGATAAGGATTTCCTACTGTACAGTGATCATTTCATTAAAAGACTTTACTAAAGTAGTCAAAGAAATGGTTATCCTTTCCATTCTCACAAGAATATATATACACTACAACAATTCGGTTTGCTATCCGATTGTTACATAGTAACAAACCAAACACTACATAAAGATCATGCAAAGGATAAATCTTGGCTCTCATCACTTTATCTCATGGTACTTTCACAAACTCACGTCCATCAAGTGTGGATAGCTTACAATGCCTGTAATTGTTAAGCAATGGTCATTAAAACCGGATGTCTTCTTCATTGGACTAGACTGTCAGAACATGCGATTCAAATTTTCATACGTGGTGTAATGTTACACTCTTACAAGGATTGAAAAGGTATTATTTACCTATTCCAATTCTTTAGTAAGGCTGTATGGCTCTGATAAGGTTCAAGGTCAATCCTGGGGTAAATTTTACAGGTCAATGATCATATTTGGTTAAAACTAGTGACAAGTTGTCGTAATTGTCTCGTAGTATAAAGAAAATGTACTATTTTACAGTGTGTGACATTGGTTCGCTCCTTAATGTATCAAGGTCTAGTACATGGTCCATGGGTCACCAAGCTTTCCCCCCTGGATGCTGCAAAGTGGTGCTTTTACTGCAGAATCAGTTAAAATGCGTTATTGCTTCATATTACAAGAGGATCATTTGACACTACTCTCAACAACATTTGAGCAGTTAACCCCATTTTGTAAATGGATAGTTAAGAAGTCAAAACCTTCATTCACTGACTAATCCTTTGTGCAAGTAGTTTGACGATTGATTTGAGAACTCAAAGGTTTTTAGAATTGTTTTTAGCCCACATGTCCTTCTGCAAAATGTCGGCATTCCAACAGGAAAGTTTCTACATGGTAATTATTAAAATAATGGTCCCAATAACGTTTTATTATAGCTCTCATTGTTCGTGTTGTAACAAGGATAAAAAAAGTCTATGGACCTGTCTGTTGAAATTGCATCGTTATGAGATATCAGCAAAATAGGCTAAGGTCCAATGTTTAATTTCAAGCAAAGGTCAAGGTCACACTGGTTTTGATAGTTTAAAGTATCTTTTAAAATTAATAAAATTACATTGAATAAATTATGAGGTATATCTACACTTTGGTAGACAGCATCTGGAATTTCCCCCCATTGAAATGTGTGGGGAAAGTTCCCTCTCCCCTGTAACCACGAGAAGATGGCAAGAAAGGGGCAAGTATCCCCACATAACTTAAATCAATGTAAGTTTCTAAATTTTTAAAGATACTTTTAAACTCAATTGAAATATAAGACTTGACCTTTTCTGGATAAATTTTTGGCCCTTTAGACTCTTTTGTTGGATATCTTCTAGCGATGCCTTTTACAGACAGTCAGCCCTAGACTGTTTTACGCCTTGTTAGCAACACGAACAATTTGAGCTATACTGAACGTTAGTGACCATTATTTAAAATTGTACCCCTTGTAGAACTTTACCCCCTCCGTGGAAATTGCCGGACAGTTTCAGCGGTACTGTTGGGCTAAAAACCTTCTAAAATGTCCCTTTGAAGTCCAATCATCGTCAAACCTTACTTTGCCAACGATTAGTCCACGGGAATTGAGGTTTTGACGTCTACTTAGTATATCTCCATAAAATCCTTAAAAGAATGAGTTACGAGTTAAGTGTGGTATATAGTTTGTTTGTTTGTTTGGTTGTTTTGTTTTGTTTTTGGTTTATAATAAAATAATAGCAGAGATTTATAGAGCGCCTTAATGCTATTGGCCTCTAAAGCGCTTTCACAAATGCCGCTGATCACTGTGGGCCAACCATCCCATACACCATTTAGCTCATTTCAGGGATGCACAGATCGGGCAACAGCAGCGCTTCCTTATCAGCACATAAATCGAGATAACCATCGCAGCCGGGACCAGCTTCCAAATATCGCAATGTAATCGAGACAACCAAGCGGGTTAAGTTCTTGTCCAGGAAATTACAATATAGCTGAATCTCACAGGGCTCGAACGCACCCCTATACACATGGATGAGCATACACTGGAAGTCGAGCGCTTACCTGATGAGCTATCTTGGCCTCCGCTTTTTTTTTTTGTTTTTGTTTTTTGTTTTTTTTTTTGCTTTAAAAACGACATATACAATTATACCTAGTATTCCTTGTATCCATTTGTTGAGAGATTTTAAGAGTGGACGACAGGGCGGATTGAAAAAATTAATATGTTGGGCAACCGGAAGCCAGTGAGGTCCATTAGCAGCCTGGGGGTAAGTAATGGTGTCTTAAAATGATCTTGTCACCTTGTTTCAGTTTCTGTTGAGATGATGGAGGTTTCTGTGACATATCAATCGGAGACAGTTTAATAGTCCACCTGACCCTAACTGGACCATTTCAAAGTACGAATGCTTTGACACTCACAAATCAAGGAATGAGGGGGGGGGCGTTCTGCTTCGTTCCGGATTAAAGAAAGAGCAATTGCCATTTCATGATCAAAAACTGCGTCCAAGTTTTAGACAAAAGAGATGAAAGAATTCAAAAAATTATAATTCGATCATATGGAGGACATGATCAAAGTTGTACTTTGTACCTGGAATTATCGATGTTGATATCTTTAGCTCCATTTTTACTGGAGTCTATTCGTAATCCATTGGCACTGATATAGGTAAGATTTGAGATGGCTTTTATTCATTTCTCACGAAAATTTGCAAGTTTTATTTTGCGGGATCAGACGGCTATATGATTACAATAATATATTTTATTTACACTTGATTTCCCCTAGCCCCCCCCCCCCATGGGACAACAGAATTAGTTATACTGTTGGTTATTTTGGGCTCTTCCCATAGTCTATGTCAAATTCACGTCTTTCAAGTCAGGCCTACCAGGGGCCTGAGGGGAAAAGGGGTCACTTCTTCCAAGGGGAAAAAGTTCACTTCTTGATGAATTTTTTGATAAATTTTCCGCAAAATTGAGAGAGAATATTGACAAGAAAGTCACTTTTTGGTGATGAAATTGTCAAAAAGCCAAAAAAGTACTATTTTAAGGGGGGTTAGGTCCTTTTCTCCCAAAAGTTCCACTTTTTTTCGAAAAGGTCACTTTTTTCGAAGTCCGCACACCCCCCCCCCCCAATATTCCTGCGTACGGCCCTTTTCAAGTCTATCTGGACTACCAAGTCTATATTCAGATAAAGTCCTTATTTTATTCCAGGGACTCTGGGAGCCTCATGCACATGTATTATTAACCCAATACCACCCAAACAAGAAAATTACCGTTTAACATAATAAACATACAGAAAAAGAAAAGTACCTAAATTTGCTATACCACACTCTTATACAAGGGCGGTACTTGATACACCTGCCCTCCTATAGAAAACTAATAACTGTTAGCAGCATCGCCCTGGCTGTTATAGTGAACAAGTGGGAATGGTGCTGTAAAAAACAAAACTGTTAAGCTCGCCGCTGGCTGGTATGGTGAGCGAGTGGAATTTGGTGCGTAGAAAACAGAACTGTTAAGCAAATCGCCCTGGCTGGTATGGTGAACAAGTGGAATTTGGCGTATAAAAACGAACTGCTAAAGTATCGCCCTGGCTGGTATGGTGAACAAGTTGAATTTGTGCGTTGGTAGAGGCGACTTGCGAGAGGAAATGGCGCAAGAGCAATCTGCAGATGACCTTCAGAATTTATTGCTGCAAGAACAAAGTTAGGGAGACTATTACTAATCAACAACTGTATACTTCAAAAACAAACTTAAAGCGTACACTAAGTACATGGTACTCATATCGTAAAAAACTCTTGAACAAAATCGACAACAAACTATCTCACACTGAATGGCATTACTTATCTTTGCCAATAATTTGGCGAGTTTTTCATTAGTAAGGGCAACAAAATTCGGATTTCGAGCAACCTACCGATCAAAAAACATGCCGATATACTTTTTGTGCAAACTGATTCACAGATTCACAGCCCAAAAAGAGTACTACCAAAAGCCAGGTTTTAGATTCAATTCATTCATACACAGTAATTGATAAGCGAAAGAGAGCGGAAAGGCGGCGCGGCATGATCACACTTTTTGTCATCAGTTTACCGCCTTTTGCCATCAGTTTTTATAGCATTTTGTTATCAGTTTTACAGTCTTGTTTTGAAGCCTTGAAGGTGTTTGCATTCTTTCCAGAAGAACCTTGAAGTTTGAAAGATTTTGCGTAACTTTGACGTGAAGTGATTAAAGTACGGTCAATGAATATTCTGACAGGTGAAAGTTTCTAAAGATGAAGATTGATGGTTTGCAAAATAATGTCAGATACTTTATTAGACATAGGCATAACGTAATCAAATTCAAAACCCAAATTTTCTTACACTATAAAAATGTGACACTTGACAAAACTTAGATGCGACTATTAGCACCCACTAAATGTCTCAGACTTACAGCTACAAATCTTTATGTATTTCTCTTTCTATAAAAGTCTCTGATACTTCTTTGGGTTGCAGCATAAAATACGGGATCCAGAAAGGGATTCAGTTGTAATATAAACCACATGATATAGTGAATACTGTAGTCATTCATCCCGGGATGTAGGGCTGTTACCATAAGATAGATGCAATACGGCAGCATACTGATACACATAGCAGTCACCAGTACGGCTAGAGTAATAGCAGGTTTGACATATCGCTTTCTGATGACATTTTTGTCCTCGTCTTTATCTGTTAATCCTGTCTGATGATTATTGTTGTTATTTGTGTTAGTCACGTTACTTGGCCTACTTCCAATCCTTCTGCTCCTTTTGATTCTGATTCGAAGGCGAGCGAAAAACACAGCGCTCAAAACACCGACCAAAATCAGAGGTAATCCAAAGAAAATCGTAGATATATACAAACCAAACGCCTTCATCCTTCGAGGCGGGAATAAGCAGTATTTGTTAAAGTCAATGTCAGCAGCGGCCTTGTTGTTTCTTTTCGCGTAATTCCACAAGCCAATCTCGATTATACCACATAGGAGAGAGACCATGTAGCAGATGCTTATTGTCAATTTAATTCGTATTTTGGTTCTAATGTTCAAATACTTGGAGTAGCTCAGAGACACCAGCAATAGTCTATCAAAACTGATGGTGACTAGGAGTAAATTGCCAGTGGTGTAAATATAGTCGAATGGAACGGACAACATACAGCCGATTTCGCCATATGGATGACCAAGACCAAACGTAATTGGAATACCAAAATAAACGCACATGTAGCCACCAAAGATCAGATCAGCTATGGAAAGCGCGAATATGAGAAGATTGCTTGGATTAGTTAGCAAACTTCGTACCTTTACAAAGGCGATTATTGTCAGTAAATTTCCAATGATTGTAAGAAATGAAACAATGAATGACGAAATTCCAAAGAAGAAATATATATCCACGACTGCCATAATACCGTAGAAAATGACGTTTGAAATTGTTTTATGTCAATGTACGAGGGAGATAAATTGGTTTTAGAAAATTGTCGAGAATAGCAGTCGTGAGTTTGGCAGCCAAATACACGATACGATCTATCATAGTAGTTTGACCTTCCACATGTCTTGTATGACAAGTAATAGAATCAAAATCCGCGCAGACTACTAAAACTAATCACATCATCGATGTTAGATGCAATCAGTGCGCATGCCTACTTAAATTGGATCTGTAGATTCGAAAAGTACTACTCGTTTCGCGGAAATACTAGGATATCTGTAATCTGCGTATTCCGTGGGCACGCTTTTCAATGGGAAAAGAATTGTGCCACTTGGATGATGTTCCAACATGATTAGACTTTTCTTATTAGGCATATTGTATCATGATAACAATATTGATTGCATTTCGCTGGTTGTTTCCAGGAAAACACGTATTGAGTTGATTGCGTGGAATGAGGAGACAGAAATCTGATTAATCCACTAATCGAATTACCAGCTAACAATGCAATCTGCAAGGTCCTTGTCTGTGCATTGTTGCTCCAACAGTGGGCAGACCAAAAGATGTTCCATTGTCTGTGGTGCTGTTCCACAACCACAGGTAGTGTCCTGATCTGCTTCCAGGTAGCCCCACTTCTGCAAGGAAAACTTTGATCGGCCGATTCCGGTTCTCAACCTGCAGTCCATGAGGAAGATGCTCCAGGTGGAAGATGTTCACCAGGTTCAATACCAATAGATGTTACTTGGTTGATAGCGACTCTCTTAAACTACTTAGATACTGTTTCAAGGGGTTGGACTTTGCTTAAGAAACTCTCTCTCTGGATTTAAGGTTTCACACCCGTAAATACAAGTCCTATTCGTTTCTGTAAAAAAATGGGCATGATGAAAACGGCTTTTTCTCCTTAATGGAATATCTCAGACCTTAAAGCTAACATTCTTCTTTAAGATCATCATATCTCCTACCTGATTAGTCGTGAGATTAGGGTAGTTATCCCCGGGTTTTTTTATGCTACTGGACCATGAAGGTTTCACATCTCTAATTAAACTGCCTATACTATCATGTACAAACACGCTTCGCTATCATGCGACTGGTACCTTAAATGGTAGTTTTTCTCAGAAGATCTTTATACTGTCAGTCTGTCAAGACTGGAAATTGCCAGGGTTGACCAGCTTTCCGGTGAGAAATCGGCACACGACGAAATCACCGTCCAGCATGGACTATTTGCATAGATATACCGGCCATTTTTTTCCTGCAGAATGAGACATGTACTCGGCCTGAAAAACCTGAATAAAGTGATTAACACTTCTGATTTACATACTCTCCTTTAAGTAGAACCCTAATAATCATATCTAGCTGAAAATTGCAGCTATTTTGGCCAATCCGAGCTTTTTTGGGGGGTCAACTTAGGGATGTGGCCCACTGTCACTAATTTTTAACAATGCCTAGCAGTTGGGTTGGGGGTAATTAGAGGTGTGAAATCTGAAGACTAGCATGTACCGTGGAGCCTGGAGATCAGGTCACTTTTTCAGTCAGGTGTTCCCTGTAAGAATATGTCAGATCAATATAAAAGTACCAATGCCTACCTTTTTGATATTCTTATAAATTTTTATACTTAATATTGATAGCAAGCATGATTTTCAACACAGATCTCACCATTTCTCTCAGTTTTTGGGGTACACTTAGAAACCCGTCCGTATAAAACGCTGTCATTTGCAGAGGGACCTGGACTTTCCTAGGTTTCTCATGTTATTTACCGATGTGAATACTTTAAGGCGGTTAGCAGCTAGTCACTGTCCGGACATAGGGTGCTTCACATTAGATACTTGGCAGCTACGCTCTTGCATGCTCGCTACACTGCGACGGATGTCTGGTGCAGCAATTCCTGCTAGGATGTATAGGTTCTCCGTTGGAGTTGGCGAAGACATCCTGTGATTAGCCGGCAGGGAGGCATTTAGCGCTGGATCAAGCTTCTTGGCATGGGTTGATCTTTCCCATACAGGGAAAGCATACTCTGCATATGAGTATCACAGAGCGAGTGCCGTCGATCCCAGGGTATGGACGAGCCCCCCATCGTGTGCCAGTGAGTTTGTTCAAGATGTTATTGTGTTAACATACTTTACTCTTCATCTTCTTGATATGGGTCTTATAGGAGAGAGAGAAAGAGTGCCGTCCACGGTAAGGTAACTCCTAGGTAGACAGGATTATCACAGTGCTCTGTTCTAAACCCGGTTACTTTAAGCTGGCATTTGGCTTCCCGGTTGGGTAGACGGAAAGCACATACCTGTGTCTTGGATGGATTTGCACGTAGGTGGTTTTCCACATAATAAGCAGCGAGTTCATCCAAAGCTTTGGAGAGTCTCTCTTCAACAACTGTGAAGTCTGCATCTTGTGCGCTAATTCCAAGGTCATATGCATAGATAAAAGGACAGGTTCATGCACTCTTAGGTTGGTCGTTGGTATATATGTTGAACAAGAGAGGTGCGAGCACACTCCCTTGGGGTAGTCCATTCTTTAGTCTACACAATCGGCTCTTCTTCGCTCCTAGCAGAACTAAGAATATCCTGTTTGCAAGCAATCCTTTGATGAGCTCAGTCAAGCGGATGTCCTTAGTGAGTTCAAAAATCTTATGGAGTAAGCACCTGTGATAACAGTGTCATAAGCTGCTGATAGATCGACGAACACGACGACTACGGTTATTAAACCCTTCTCGAGACCATCCTTGATCTGTTGAGCTAGGTTGAGTACTTGACTTGTTGTTGATTTGCCTAGACGGAAACCTGCTTATGAGGTGTTCGTCTATCACAGGTGCGATACGGTTGTGCAGGAGATATAGCTTGTAGGTATGGCTAAGGAGTGATATTGGTCTATAGCTCTTGTGGTTGGATGGATCTTTCCCAGGTTTTAGGAGTGCCATAACATGTACTTTCCTCCAGATCTTTGGGAACCTGTGGGAAATAAGGCAGCAATTATAGAGCTCAAGAAGCCACTCCTTTGCTACTGGACTGAAGTTTTTCAGCTGCTCAGTTGGGATGTTGTCAAGGCCTACTGCTTTTCTTGGTTGAAGTTTAGCAATACCGGTTTCCAGTTCGTCTATGTTGAAGGGTCGAGTTAAACCAGGGTCGCCACAATACCTCTTATTGTCTAGTTTGATCTTCTTGGGCTTCTTGGGCTTCTTGCTGCACTTTCCATTTAAAAGCAGCTGGTGGGCAACTTGGTTGGGTTTAACATTTGGCTGCTGTGGAGGTTCTGTTGGATCTCCTCGAATCTTTCGGATGGTAGACCATGCTTTCTTGCTGTTATGGGTCATATCGGTGGATTCAATTAAGCTATGCCGGTGTGGCAGTAGATATAGTTCTCCGGACTCACAGTCCGGGAACAATGATGAACAATAGGGCAATCGATTCAGTTGACTCTTCATGCAACATTAGTTTCACGCTTTATTCCGTTGTCGTCTATGGAGCCCGGACTATGATACCTGCCGGACTATGATTACTTTCACACCGGGTTTTGATCTTTTCCAGTGAGATTCTTTCCGACACCTCCTCACCTTTAGCAGTTGTTTTAGCTGAGAAAGGATCAGCTTCAAACATGGTGGTATACTCTTGATATTCTTTAGCACGTTCCTACAGCTTCTGGGTATGAATCTCTGGGCAGTTCTGATCCAGATCATCTGTGAATCCTTGCCAGTTTGCTTTCCTATAGTTAATACAACGCTTGAAAGGCACTTTGTTTGGTCTTACTGCAGCGTTGACGAACTTGACGTGGATACCAATTGGTCGATGTTGAGTTAGTGGAACAGGATACAGAACAATCTTGCTACACAGGTTAGAGATGTTTTGCTAACAATAGATAGATCAGGGTTGTAACCTCTCTTCCAACGGGCACTATATAAAATGATGGCGGTAGCATAGATTTGTGAAGGAGACGTAGATATTGACTGTCTAACCATTGTAGCCCCATTATGGACATCGCATTGGAGATTGTTACAGATATCAGCAATGATGTTTTTGCATTAGAAAAATTCTCCACGTTCAATTCTATAGTCAAGGCAGACTTAGAAAAGGCCTGCGCTGGCCTCTAGTCATGATATGGTAATACTTGAGAAATGATGTTATTTTTTTTTTTTTTTTTTTTTGCAACATTAGTTTCACGCTTTATTCCTTTGGCGTCTATGGAGCCCGGACTATTATACCTGCCGGACTATGATTACTTTCACACCGGGTTTTGATCTTTTCCCAGTGAGATTCTTTCCGACACCTCACTCACCTTTAGCAAGTTGTTTAAAGCTGAGAAGGATCACTTCAAACATGGGGGTATACTCTTTAATATTCTTTTTAGCACGTTCCTACAGCTTCTGGGTAATGAATCTCTGGGCAGTTCTGATCCAGATCATCTGTGAATCCTTGCCAGTTTTTCTTCCTATAGTTCAATCCAACGCTTGAAAGGTCCACTTATGTTGGTCTTACTGCAAGCGTTGACTTGAATACCAATTGGTCGATGTTGAGTTAGTGGAACAGGATACAGAACAATTCTTGCTACACAGGTTATAGATGTTTTTGCTAACAAGATAGATCAGGTTGTAACCTCTCTTCCAACGGTCACTATAAAATGAATGGGCGGTAAGCATAGATTTGTGAAGAGACGTAGATATTGACTGTCTAACCATTCTTCTACAGCCTTTGTCCGTCTTATATTGTTTTTCATTTTAGCCCCCATATGACATCGATTGGAGATTGTTACCATATCATGCAATGAAATGTTTTTGCATTGAAAAATTCTCCACGTTCAATTCTATAGTCAAGGCCGACTTTAGAAAAGGCCTGCTCTGGCCTCTAGTCATGATATTATGGAATACTTGAAGAAATGATGTTATGGAAAACAATGTCTGGTGGTCTAGAGATTAGCTTCACTGACTAGCAGTAGTGACAGAGGAGACCACATGACGGTTCTCTACTTCGACAGGGGCTGCTACTATCGCAAAACATCCGCGGATTTTTTAGATTTTGTGACATGATTATGTTTTTTTACTCCATGCATTCCAGACGCTAAAAACATGGAAAATTTAAAATCAATGTATGCTTGGTTGAAAAAACACACAAACTGGACGCACGCGCTGACTGAAAATTCCAAAATTTTACAGGGCGTCCACAAAGTTACATTTAAACAAAATATCATCACCTTAACGCACTATCAGTAATTTTTTCCAAAATCAAAAATACCCATTTTTGGTGTCTACATTGCTAGTGGTTAAGTCATATCACAACATTATATACTCTTCTTTGTGAAAAAATACACCTAAGCATTTAAAGTGGTGTTAAGATGCCATTTTCGACTTGGTTTTTGCGTACTAATAAAAGTCGATCCCCGACTTTTATTAGTAAACAATTCATAAAAAAATCGTCCATTGCATGACCAATATGGCGTGTTAAGCTTAGCCCTTACAGGGGCCTCTACTAACAACCATTTTCCAATACAACAGTGCCCAAAATTGACTTTGAATGAAACACATACTGGGCGCCGCGAATTTGTTACATTCTGAAGAAATCGCTGATAGTTGCGTTAAATACGGGTATGCGTACTGACTGCCCGCAACTAACTACTCAAACACCTCTTTTAAAGGGACTAATGGGCATGAAAAAAAATTGACATATGAAAAGGACCGTTACGAATCACTACTTCCACGATTTGAAAACAATTTGGTGTTTACATTCAGATAAAAAACAGGAAGAGTTCCAGGGGGGAGGTTCTGCAGTTTTTGTGGCAATTTTCTGGAACAGAAAAGCAAGGTTGTTCCCATTCCTGGACAGAATTTACAGTGTATTAGCATGTTTTGCGACAAATTTCAAAAGCTTCAACAGGCATTGTGCTTTAGGCTTGTATTTAAGCTATTGATCTAGCAAGGGAAAGATGGAATAGGCCGGTTAGCACATTACAATAGCGGTCTGTGAGCTGAGGCAAACATGGCTTTTCAAGTTTGGTAAATGTCTGTCAGTATGTCAGCATCCTTGCTCCTAAGATTGCCACAACACTGCACCGTCCCCCCCCCCCCCCCAGTCCTGCGGAGGCATACTCCTCCTCTTATTACAATTTATCATAATGTTAACTTAATCACTGATGAGTCATGCCAAAATATGTGTAACTGATAGACAAAATTTTTGTCTTACCTTCTTCCATTAATTTTTCACGGCTTCATGCCAATAAATATTACCTCATTTCCACCTTGAAAGTATTCCTCAGAGTGTTATCAACAACAAGATAGTCGTAAATATCTTCATCAACTTTTTATGAAGTGAAATTTAATGAAATTTCAAGACGTGTACTTAAGATTCTGACCGTGACTAATCCTTATTTGGTATTGCCAGGTGCTTAATGAAAGCTTTTACTTGTATTTAAAAATTGGATATTACTGGTGCTCAAAGTAGAAGAGTGTTTTAGCGAAAGCCCCGGTTTTATATGAAAAGTTGGAGGTGACATTTGTCAGTGTCGAAATTTGAAGGCTTACACAAAAATGAAATGGCCACATACGGATACACATATGTTTTTGGGACTTCACATATGACCGTTAAAGGCATACTGTTCAAGAAACGTTCATGTGAAGTCCCAATTATTGGGACTTTACCCCCGCCACCAACTCTTCCTGCTTTTAAGTGTTTTTACAGAATGTAAACGGTCCAATTGTTTTCAATCTCGTGGAAAGTGATTTCAGAAGGGTCCTTTTCATTATGTCAATTGTTTTTCATGCCATTATGTCCCTGACGGATCCATGAGAGTGCCCGTGTTTCGAATTATCAATCCGTTTTTGACGGTCAAAGAATACACTCCCCTGAAACATATAGATGTAGTCCAGGTGCAAAGAATTTGGACGCATAGTCGCATAGATCACTTCCACCTCAAAGTACTGCTAATACAAAATAAACAAGGCGCTCTCTATTGCGTTGTCCACGTTTTGTCCTATTAATCGATAGTACCCGTGTTTTGTATTGGTAGCCATTGAGGGTAAACAATGCACCACTGATCTCTACACACTGGATAGGCTGTCGCCGCGCGAACGTGAGGACAACCGAAGTTGCACGGCGGCCCTTTTGCTCTACCCAAGAACCCGATCGTGCACGTCCAAAGGAATAGGGAAACTACCAAGGAAAATGGACAGAATTAGGCGATTATTTGCGAGTATTGTCAAGGTTTTTCAATATTGGTTGGATTTTCGAGTTTGGGCGGGTAGTTGTTCGCTCGAAAACAAAATAATTGAAATTCAAAATGAAAAACATTTTTAAAATCTTTAAAATGCCATATTTCGGTTTCAGCTCACAGACAACCATAATTTATGCAGTAACCATGGTACTGCAGTAAGTGCTTGGACTACTAGTATTCAAATATATTTAGATATTATTAATTTTATCCTTCCTTCAAGATTTTTTTCTGGCTTTATTACCATTCCCCCCCTTCTGAGCCCGCAAAAATGACTTGGACGACCCAAAGTGATGGATTGGTGGGCGGTGGGTACCCCTTTTGGGGTTTGGGGGAGAAGTAGCAACACGCCTAGTATGGCAAGGAATACCGCAGGCACTTTAATTTGGTACAATGGAAAGCTATCATCCTACTCCTTTCACTGATATAGCAAAATGAGTACCAATATGCCCAGCCTTAGGCCTACTTCAAAGCGACGTCATATCACCAAAAACAAATGAAAAAAGTTTTTTGGGCTTTACATGAAATGGGGAAATGACTATTTTTACACAGAGCGTTTAGTGGATTTTTTGATTAAAATTGAAACAATTCAATTGTTCCACCCTATGTCATGTAATTTTCACTCTTTCCTTAACTATGACATATCAATTGGAAGAATGTTTTGGTACTTATTTGATACCAATGGAAAGAAAACGCAAAGCTATCTTGTGGTCCAATTTATAGGAAATCGGTATGTGTAAAATAAAATCAAAAACCTAAAAATATGGGGTGTACCCCCCCCCCCCCCGCCCCAGAGAAATTGTTACAAAACTGGGCTCAGGTAGACGATAGATTCCTTTTCTTTCTGGATTAACCTCGTATCTCTTTTTACAGAGATGTAAGAGGGATTTGGGGGCATGCACGTTCTATTTAAAAACATATTCTTAAGAATATTTGGAGTAAAATTCCTGGGGGGGTTCTTGAATTTTGGTCGGGGACCCAATGCTCGTGTCAAAAAAAGCGACAATAGCGGCAAATGTGGGACAACCTCCTAGGGGTAAAAATTCACAATAAGGGAAGTTCTAATGGGGTATTAAAATTCAGTTGTGATTGTGACTGGTTCAATGATAAAAATAGGAAAATTTAACCTAAACTTCAGCAAAATAAACCCTGAGTGTGTAATTTTTCTTTCAATTTAGCAAAGTGTAATTTTTGTATATTGGCTATTTTCAAGGTATTTTTAAGCATGTAATTGAGAACAGGTCCCGCAAGGGTATACTTTGACCTGCATATTGATCCCCTTATTTAAAAAAAATGAAAACAGTATAATTTCACCAAAAACGGCTCCGTTAGACTCCCGTTAGGGGTTTATTTTCACTGAAAAGTTGGTCCTTGTTAGCCTTTAGGGGTCCATTTCAGAACTCCTGGAATGACCATGGGCACCCCCCCCCCCCCCCGCCCTCGGTAAACTCATTATTTTAAAATCCATTGGCAAATTAACATTGGAAGGAACTGAATTTTTTTGGTCCTTGACCTTTGGATTTATAAGCTAGGCTAGTGACACTGTTTTGGCTGATAAAATGTAAAAATCACAAGCTTCCTAGGCTAATTGTGATCCATTTCTACTGTATCCCGCGAAAAGACTCAAGAATTAAATACTAATTTATAGTGAACTAAGGTATAGCGCTCCATACTAGTATCCCATGGATCATAGCATTTTAGAGCCAAGCACTAGTCTAGTACAGGTGGCCAATGCTAGTGCATACAGTATTATACAGTGTATAGGCTATACGGGACCCATGTGCCCACCGGTAATCCCCGCGGTAATCATCACTAATCGGTCGCAACATTGCATTAAATACATTTTTTACTTCTACTCACAGTAAATTTCAGCAAAACGGGCAACATACTTCATGCAAATTGCAAACGGCTTGATATTTTTTTCAGATATTTGACCAGGAAAGTACTTTTATAAATGCATACGTGTGGAATAACTCATATACCCATAGAAACCCGTGCAATCGAGTGAATGTTTTGGGTAAAGGCCAAAGGGACACTGTGGAACTTCCCGTTTCTTCACCGCTACGCTATTCAAATCTCTGGAGACAGCCTATGTGTAGAGTCAGTGCAATGCACTCACCTGAACATAATTGAATGCGTTCCAGGTGCAAAGAACTTGGACGCATAGTTCATTGATCACTTCCACCTCACGATGGCTGCTATGATCAAAATCAGACCACTCGAGTTTTGACAAAGTGCAGCATATTTGTTCTGTTAGAACTCGCGTTCTCTGCTGAAAATAAGGCTGGATAACTTTCACCCCAGAAGGCGCCCAGAAAAGGTGACCCTAAAGCCAGACGATGGCGGCCGAGCGTTATTCGATATAGCAACTCACCCAAATGAGTACTACAATCAAATTGAAATTCAAACTAATGCCTGAGATGAGGTTTAGGTATACTCATCTCAGCTAATGCTCAGAAAAATACAACAAAACACAGCGAAACGCATAGTTGGACAACTCCACTCGCACAAAAAACAACACACAAATACAAACACCAACAGCACAAATCTAAGTTTTGGTTTGGGTTTATCAATTTCTAGGCAAAATCGAAAAAACGTTAATGCAAGAGTGGCCCACGATGAACGTCCTTGATCAATCACCTTCCCATCTGGCATGCTTTTGGTGCGGATTTTAAAGGCCACTTCCAGTGTTTTGCCTTTAAAGAGTTATGGTCGATCGCCGCTAAGTAGCATCAACCACCATAACCCCAGATTTTGGTGTCTGAAGAAAAGCCATTTTTATGTAGAATCCTTATGGCTGAAGGATGTTATGAGAGAACAATGTGGCCCCATTTTGCGTCGACCAAAGAGTACTCTAGGGGATTTCAAAATCACGTTCAAACATAAAAATCTTGGCTAGAAATCACTGAATCTCGCAATAGCTCACGGTGTGGAATTGTCGGTGTTTGGCTCACTGAGTTCTCGCAGGGTCAAACTGGTGTCATGCATTCAGTGGGCCACTGAATCTCACAAATCTCACAATGGCTTGTTGCGGGGTGTTTGGTCACGGATCTCACGGGGTCTCACAAAGTATGTGCCACTGTGTGGTTTTGGAGATTTTGTGGGATTGGGGTTTTAAAAAAATCATGTTTCCAACAAAGTATGGATATTATACAGACAACAATGTTGCGATTAGATTAATCTCATTGTAATTTTTTTTTTAATGTTTGAAAATAATGACCTTATATTGGTGATTTACCCTCATTTATAATGAGACAAATTATAAATGAAAACTTTTTGCATGCTTTTTTGCTAGATAAATTTATGAATGATAGAAGAATAAAAAATGGGGGAAAATGACGCAAATATTTGTTACTTTTCCATTCCCATTTGATAATTTGGATAAAAAATACAAATCAAGTTGATTTTTTTTTGTTAAAAAAGAAGGAAATTTATTGCAAAATGTAATGCCTTTTTTTTTTGTTCCATATTTTTGTAATTTCTTTATAAAGCTGATTGAAAATTGAGGACCAAAATAACGATTAGGCTGATACTTAGGTAAAATTCGGAGAGTGACAATGTCAGTTTATTGACGTACATTCGTTTTCGGATTTCATAACACATCATTTAAAGTATATTTATCCTTGGATAATGACACCCTGAAATTAAAAACGTTTCACCTGGCGCAGTAAATCATCAATAAAACAGCAAGATTGATTTTTTTATCCTTATATCCAAAGAATGTCGTCACTTATGACCCATGTTTGATGAACCTGATATAGAACAGATCCTTCTATAATTACTATACATCTGGATACCAAAAATAACAATAGGGGTCAGATGATATTGGAATTAATAATTCCCTTTTATCGGATACAGAATCATTAAATTGATCAAAGAAAAAATAAGATGTTAACATTTCAATATGCAGCTTTCCCTTACAACTAAAGTCCAGAGATTCAGATCCGATAAGTGAAAATTCAATTTCCAGATTGATGCTCAATTATTTTTTAGAGGTTATGTATGGAAATTAGCGCACTTACTATCTCATATCGATAAGAACAAAAATATATTTTTAAAATTGAAAGAAGTTTGGACGAAGCATTCACAGCTAGACTTAACAAACTAATTCAAACCCTAATCTTTAAGAATGACTGAAAGAAAAACAAGATCAAAAAACATTGAGAAGAAAATTGAGGGACAATGATCAGAGCAACGGCAAAATTTAATTGAAAATTGGCGAAAAGCCAACACATTTTTTTTCTCATCTCGACAAAGAAGCATATTGAATAAACAATCAATCGCTACCTTAGATTAATGAGGTTTAAAAACAAAGATGTCAAAAAAGCATATTATTGAAAGACACCACAACAACTTTGATTCAAAAGGTGGAAAAATCTAGACACTATTGAAAAACTGCGCCCATATTTCTTAATGTTATATATATAAACTTGCCTCCGGTACTATTTTGCCCAGCGACTAACGCGGTACTACCTAACATATTCACGACGATCAACAAGGATTTATGTCAGGTAGATCATCGGTGAAATATAAGAACAATTATGATATACTACTCTCATTACTGAAGTAGAAAAAAATCCGGGTATTATTTTCTTTTTAGACTTTGAAAAAAGCTTTTGAATCAGTTTCTCATGAGTTTCCATTTTTCAAATGTTAGATTTTTTTAATTTTGGATCTTCAATTAACAGATGGATAACAATTATTTTATATAAATAGTCCTCTTCAATTCTTGTTAACGTCACCTTTCCCGCCATTTTACATAAAAGAGGATGTAGACAGGTCGATGCCCTCTCGCCATATATTTTTCTTCTCTGTGCAGAAATATTATCTATAATGATAAGGCAGAATAAATTTATTAAAGGTATTAAATAAGCAGGTTTTGAAGCAAAATAACACCACAAGTATGCTGACGATACAACACTCCTGTTCTAGATGGTCCTGATGAATCTCTAATATCTACATTAATATACTGGATCACTATTACTTAATATCTGGTATGAAAATAAACGAATCAAAAAAAAATGGTATATGGATTGGTAGGCAGGAATATATACAGTTCCCCCGCGTATTAAAAACAGGAAAACAGCTATGCGGGTCACCGAGGGTGCTTTTACCTGTTTGGGTGTTGATTTTTTCCCTTACGCTCACAGAAGTGTCTAAGTTAAAGTTTAAACGTGTTTTTGAAACGTTAAAATGCAAATGAAAATATTGTGGAAAAATAAAATATAACTGTGCTGGGAAGGATTACAGTAGTAAGTCCTTATTCCTTCCACAATTTCAATCATTTAGTACTCCTGTCTTCCTGACCCGTCGGATTTTCTCTTGCGAGAACTACAAACAAGCTAATTGATTTATTTGGAACTCAAAACATGATAAAATAGAAAACGTAGCAAATGGAAAATATGTACCAAAATGTGGTACAAAATTGGTTAATAGAGAATGCTTTTTGCTCGTAAAAAAAATGAACATGGATTAGACGTATTTTAAACAATACACTTGATGATAAATGTACTCGAGTATTCCAGAAGTGCAACGGGATAACTAATAATATGAAATTTAATGTATGGGGAACGCTCCCTAAGATCAAAAGCATCTAGCACAGCAAACGCCTTTTGGAAAGACGTGCTTAAATGCTTGGGCTTTTGTTTAAACATAGGGCCAAAAATTGATAGTGGTAACGGGGATGTAAAGCCCCAGTTTGATATGGAGAAATAGATATATAAAAATAGAAACAAAAACAATTTATTTTAAAGCAATGGGACAAAGCCATTCGTTTTATTAACGATTTCCGAAATGTAAACGGTGAAATGTTGACAAGAATGAGTTTGTCGAAAAATGTAATACGCTCCAATCGATTTTTGTCCTTTTTGAAATATACGTAATCAATAAATCTTTTTCGATAACTTACCGAAAAAATCAGAACATAGATGACATTTACAATACCCGTTTCGCCCCTTCTCATGCTAATATTAATATTGATGATAAAAAGGATTCCAAAAGATCTATTCAACATTATTTCAATCAAATGGAAATAAAACCAAGCTAAGAAAACAAAATGGGATCGTAACATGAATACGTGATTCCGATGAGAAGATGGTTGGAGTTTTAAACATCTCCCTTTTAAGCTCTTTTCCGACACAAAATTAAATGGTTTCAATACCGCATTACAAATATAATTTGGGGGACAAACTCATCTCTCTTTTTAGTATGAATAGTCCTGAAAATAACCTATGTACTTCGGTAAAGAATCTGAGGAGACTATACAACATTTAATGTTTTAATTGCAAAAAGGTGGTGAAAGTTTGGAATGATTCACTTACAGTCCTTTTAAGAAATTGTCGTTTTATCTTTCGTTCTGATAAAGAAAATATTCGCTTGGCATTCTTCCAATACGCCAAAATATATCCTTAAATGCCTATAATTATGTGGAAAAAGGGATTATTTACAACATAAATTACTGATAAAATACCAGTTTTTTTAGTACATTAAAAAGAATTGAAGCAACGTAGGGACTAGAAACATTGATTCCACTATACTAACTTTCGAAGCAGATGTTGAAAAACTATGGGCCGGTATAAAAACATTTTTGACAGATGTATTATCTTATATTAACTATTATAATATATATATGGTAACTATGATTGTGTTGTTAAGAAGTGACGTGATTATTTGGGTCTGGTGGCTAATTTTTTGTATGTTTTCCCTTTTCCCCGCCCGCCAGACCCAAGTACAAGTTAATATAATTAAAATTCAAAAAAAAACAAAAATCAACGTGTTTATCTCTCACACAACATCAAAACGGGTTGTAAATATCGGCACAAAACTTTACATATGGGGGAAGGCTTCTAATCAAAAGACAAACTTAATATACTTAAATTGGGTCAATCCCCCTTTAAATTGGCACACCAGTGCAAGAGTATAGAAAGTTTCATTCTTCCTCAGAAGCAAGATTTTTGGATTTTTTTGTTAGTTTATTTTCTCAGGCTCATTTCGATGTTTGGCGGTGTTTTCCCTCCCAGGAGCGGTGCTCCCCGCTCCCGAATTTTTCTGCTTCCCTGACCATTGCTATAAATTAATTTTCTGTTTTAATAGGTTTAGAAATATTGATGGGCATAAAGCAACTGGTTGCTGTGTGGCGGGGTGCTCTGATTAGATGGTGATGCAGACAAGGTGTTACTCAGTGTAATGTTGAACTGCACTTCAAATTAGTTCTTATCCGTGTTTTATCCGGTTTTTGCTTTAGATTTATACAAAACCCAACTTGAAGCTTCAGAATTGCTTTCACATATTAGAACAGAATGGCTGAGATGTGCTTTTTTAATTCTTTGAACTTTTTTTTTACACGAAATCCTTTTTATAATAGTCCTGTTGGTTCACGACGGAGTCTATGTTTGTACAGTATAGTCTATCAATCATAGTCCAGACTGCAAAAGGCGTAATCTACAAATAAGTCCACAATTAAACGTTTTTTGCAATTTGCAGTTCATACAACGCACATTATGATTGTCTTCAAAGGTAAGGGCTTTAATCACTATTCCGACCACGGTTTTTGAATTCCATGCGCCAGTTTTTGATTATTTGCACTTTTATAGGTATTGATACTAAGTAAGTTATGACACAGAGTATATCTTATCCTACAACACACTGACTCCTAGTGGCCGATATACTCTCGGTTAACACTTAAGTGCCCACGCTAAAAAACTTCCGTTAGTGCCCAAGGGGGGGGGGGGGGGGTTCCTAGGACCCAACCCAGATAACCTTTTCCCGTGGGAGTTTTGATCATGACACTAACACCAATACTGGGGGTCCACGTAGAAAAATCCCACAATAAAAATGAAATCCGACCTTTGACCTATAACCTATGGCCAATTGAATTGTCACTCTTCTAAACAAGTTGGGTTCGCACATTTTCCATCCTCAGCAACTCCAATAATAAGGTTTTGAACCAAAATAATTCCTTATATCTTACTCCTAGAATAACCAGTAAAATAATCATTGCAAATATAGCCAAATTTATAACCATCTTGTATTTTTCTTCAGAAACTTCAAATCGCCTTATGGTTTCCCATAGACTACACAGTTAAGAGCACGCAATGACAATTAAAATTGATGGTATCAGCATATAAAAGTTTTTGATTTAAGTATTATAATATTAATTAATTAACCTCCTAAGGTTTATCTCAAGCAAATAAAATCCCAAGATTTATTACTTTTAATTTTTTAATTAGTAAAATAAATATGATTTTTTCACTTCCGTTAGTTGCCCCAAGGGGGGGGGGGTTCCTAAGGGACCCAACCTAATTATTCTAATGAAGCCGTGGGCGATTTAATTTTTTTTGTCTCAGGAGAAGCGTAGCATAAATCAGACAATTAGCAAAAAACTCCTTGAAAAATTTGATTGCGTACCCGAGACCCGCAAAAAATCAATGTTGGGTAACTATGGAACCCCCCCCCCCCCATTGGGCACTTAAGTGTTAAAAAATAATATTAGCACATTTTTTGAAGAGTCGCCCCCCCCCCCCAATTTTTCAAAAAAATTGAGATTTTTACAAAACGGTTTTCATTGTACCTGGCTAGGTAAACCCCCTGTGAATGGGTATGCGTCTGTGTCTCACAAACGAACTGAATTTGTAATAGAATAATTATATCTGGATCCCGTAATAATTCAACGCTGCTGGAACGGCCTTCCACTGGAAATAGCCGGGAACTATCGCCATGTACATATCTACGCTCATCCATTAAGTTGTTGTATTGGTTCTGGCAAGTCCAGTTAGAGGTTATTTTCTTGAGGGTGCCTATTTCATCAATGACGGACATAAACGTAGCTTTCCAGCTCCGCCGTTCAGTCCCATCTTGGAATCCCAATTTTAATTACAAATCGCTTATTTTATGATAATACCATTTTTTAGCATTCCTCTTTTGCAGGTATAGTTTCGTAGACAATACCAACATAACTCTGCAAAACATCTCAAATTTTGAAAAATTGGGGGCGCTCTTCAAAAAATGTGACTAATATTGCTTTAATCGTGCGATCTACTGAGCATCAAACATATCATGATATGATGTTAGAGAAAGTAATGGAGCTCTATATTCAATCAAAATACCTTAATCAATAACATTTATGGCTATTCTCTAACGCCAAAATAAAAACAAACATGTTTGCTTGTTTTTCATAATTATATTAAAATTTTTTGATTGAATGTTGGAAAAATTCCTCCAATTTCCCAGTGGGTCGTAACTGATAATTTCTAATTAATTATGTATGACACGTCGGACGCTGCACAAAAAGCTTGTAATTGAACGATAAATCATGGATTTGTGTGACGGGACGTGACCTTGGCGGCAGATAAAGAACACTTTTTTGTGTAGGCCATTTATCGTCCATTTATTACATTTATAGCCTATTATTTACATTACGCCATATCAATTACCTTAACACGAGTGGCAAGTCAATTTCGGTCGCTATTATATCAGTATTGTCTTCGGCCTTTGACATTCTTTTGTACAGTGCCAGTTTCAGCATTATAAATTTCACTGGGGTAAAAGAATTAACTTTCGATACTCTTGCACTGGTGTGCCAATTTAAAGAAAGGGGGATTGACCCAATTTAAGTATATAAAAGTTTTCATTTGATAGAATATTAACTGTTTAATAATCGTTGCAATTTTTGATATAATAATATGTTAAGCGTGTGCATTATTTTAAAGGATAGAAAGTTCATATTTATGAGGAAATTTAAGAAAACGAGAAAAATATTCAAGTTATATAGACTGCTACCTTTGTAGGGTGTCCTCCAAAACTGTTTTAATTGGTATGAAACATTCCAGTTACATTGAAAATTTTCCTGAGCGTAATTTGTATACAGTTCTTGCAATATTTATTGTGTTTTGCAACAGGCATAATATTACTAGTTTTAATATTGTTTTCATATACATACCAGGCAGTGCAATGGTTTGTGGTCCAGGTAACGACGAGTGTTACCAATTTGTCCTCAAAGGGAAGACGCGCTACTGCGATGGCAATTAATATGACCAGGCTATGACTAGCCATTGTAAGCTTGGCATCGAACACCACGCCGAGATCACGAACATGCTGTGATGGTGTAATATAAGAATCGTCGATAATAATTGCATTAAAGTTAACTTTCTTGGCGAAGCGGGAGGTAACATGACGAACTGTTTTACTGCCATTGATCTTGAGCTTTTTTTTTTTTTTTTTTGCTATCTGGACCATGATGTCATGAATACACAACTCTATTCTAGCAATGGCGCTGCTGTGTTCATAGGGTTTTGCCATGGGATTTACAGCTGATATCATCAGCAAACGTTACACAGAGAGGTATGACGTCTAATGGTGTCTTGCAGGGGACCGGTTGTATACTCAAAGCTAAAAGGAACCAGTCAACAGAACCCTGTGGAATCCCCAATCAAGAGTTGTTAGGTAGAACCCTCGCCATCAAGTGACATACAACAGTTACTGTTCCTATTCTCAATATATGTGGCCGACCACTTAAGAACATTCTGTGATACCATTTCTCTCTCTCTCTCTATTAAAGAAAATAACATAATCAACTGTGTCAAAAAGCGGCTGATAAATTAGATCCAAGAGAACTAATACCGCGTCATATGGTCGTCGATCGCTTTCAATAAGTCATTGTTGACACGTATCAGATTTGTTTCAGTTAAATGGAAATGCCGTTAAACAAATTGTTATTGACTAAGAGGGCGTATTCTTCAGGGTCTTTATCTTGCCATCACGTTTCTATCACTTTACCTAAGAAAGGAAGGTTTGAAAACGGCCGAAAGTTCTTTAGTTCCTCGGGATCAAGATTGGTCTTCTTCAGTATTAAACGATGGCCTGCTTCAAACAGAAAGGAAACACACCAGACTGAAGGGATGCATTTACAATGATGGTGTTTAAAGGAATGAGATCAACCAAATACTTCTTAATCAGACATACAGGCAGGGGATCAAGCGAGAAAATCTTTAAACATGAACCCTTGATAATTTTCAATACATCGTCGGGTGTTACAACTTTGAAGTCTCGAATGCGGCCTATGCGGCTACTATTGATTTGAACAGATAAGTCAGAATTTTCTGAAGGGGTGAGCCAGTTCTGTCTTCGATTCATAACACGGAAGTGTTTTTGACGGCTTGTACATAGACAGCTTATTCACAAGGTGAAAAAGTTGGCGAGAATCACATGAGATTTGAAAATAGTGATACTCTGTTTTGGCAGTGTCAAGTTCATTCTCTCTTCTCCAGCCTCTTTGTAATAACCGTCAGTTTGGTTTTCTGCCATTTGCATTCAAGTCGACGTTTTTCAGGTTTGAAGCACGCAGGTTTTCTGTGTACCATGAAGCCCAGGATCAAAGAGAAATCTCATTGTGTGTGATGAAGTAGTCGGCTCTGATAAAATTAGCAAATCATATACAAGCTATGAATATGAGCCTATTATAAAATAACTGCGTCGACAACAGGTAGATGGAGAGATTTGACGTTTTGTAGATGTTTTTAAAGACAGTGTTAAGTGAAGGAAATAGCATTAAAAATCACCTGAAAACTGATAAAAAAAAGAATGAGCAACCCACCCACATGGCAGGGCTCTTATATGGTCGTACCTACAGACTTATATAAGGCCGGACAAACGAGATTCTACTGCCTAAGACGAACCACCCAAGGGATCTTGACTAACATCAGGGACCGGTGTCATAAACTTACCGTGTCCGCGTGACTGAGTGTCCTACCACCCATCTGTCTATTGTGTTCGCCATTGAGTGCTGTATGCATCGTTTCTTTCAGCACTGTACCCAAATGGCCTCGTATACAAGGTCACGGTTTATTCCGTACATGTTGCTATGGTAGCTAGGACATTCTCTCATGGGGGACACTCAATTCCTTTACACCGGAACAGCTCTTCTGCCGAGCGTTGGAGCATCGGGAGAACCTTCTTCTTGACCTTGAACTATGGGGACATCAGATACACGACACCACGAGTAGAAACCTCCCTACTTCTAGCGGTTTGCACTGCACTGCTTACCCCCTGCGCGACCGATTTCAATATGGCAACTGAGTTGATTATATACCGCCGAACTTATGTGTATATGAGATCTACGGTGTCAGTACAATTCCATTATGTATTTTGAATTACTTGCCTCCAAACCCTTTCTGTTAAGTAAGGTAAAGGGGACGGACCTGTATACACAGGAACGGAGTGCCCATCTCTCTTTCGAAGCGATTGGGCCAGACTCCACCTTATAATGTTGCTGCAGGGGGCTCGCTACACCTCCTCTACAGCGAGTCTGTTACCTTCCCGACATTGAATAATGCCGGTGTAAAGAATTAAGAAACTGAGTGTCCCCCGTGAGAGAGTGTCCTAGCTACCATAGCAACATGTACGGAATAAACCGTGACCTTGTAGACGAGGCCATTTGGGTACAGTGCTGAAACAAATGATGCATACAGCACTCAATGGAGAACACAATAGACAGATGCGTGGTAGGACGCTCAGTCACACGGACACTGTAGTATATGACACCGGTACCCATTTATACACCTGGGTAGGGAGGAGTAATTGACCACAGGGGGGGCTCGAAGTCACAACCTTTGGCGTGCGAGTCGGGCGCTTTATCCACTGGACCACACGTGCCCTCTGTTAAGTGATCTCATTAAAAGTAGAGATTTGTAACAGCTAATATCATAATGGAATCACTACAGTTGCTAAGATATTTAGAATCTGAATCTGAATCTCATCGCAGGTGGCGTTCAAAATAATTTCTAGATTGCAGACAATAGCGGCCAAGCCTCATTCAACATATTAAAAAGGCTGACTCAGAGATTTCCCGATGAGGGCGCCCTCAATTTTCAAACAAATCATGTTTTTGCGTATGGCAAATGCGTGTTCATATACTAATCACTGTGTGAAATAGCTAAGCTCAAATCGAAGTCCTTCATGTAGAAAATCACATCTTTGTTTTAAAATTCTGGATCCGGAATTTATGTTATACGCAGTACCCTAAGGCACTGTTATACTAGACAAAAATGCTTACTGAGTGCATCAAAACGAAAAAATCCAATTCCTCTCAAATTTTGGGATTTAACATTTTTGGGGACTCTCTTTATTTCTAGTTGACTATTTTTAATTAAAGGCCGATTCAGAGATTTCCCGATGAGGGCGCCCTCAATTTTCAAACAAATTGTGTTTTTTGCATATACATAATGCTTGTCCATATAATAATCACTGTGTGAAATAACTAAGCTCAAATCGAAGTCCTTCATACAGAAAATCACAACTTTGTTTTAAAATTTCCGGATCCGGAATATTTGTTATACACGGTATCCTATGGCACTGTTATACTGTACATAAATGTGCACTGCATGAAAACGAAAAATCCGATTCATCTCTACCTTTGGAATTAAACATTTTAGGTTAGTATCTTTAGTTCTAGATGATTATTTACTACACAAATATATATTTCAAAATCTCTGAGTCGGCCTTTAATACACACAAAAAAATATATCTCAAAATCTCTGAGTCAGCCTTCAACTCACCCAATTGAATCAAAATAGATTCCAGCGAGTATCAGCCTGCAAACGGCTTATTATATTCGACGAAACGAAACGAAACGGGCTCAGTGCGCCCATTGGATTACACGCTTTATTCCGTCAGAGTGTAAAATGTACGATCACGGAATAAAGCGTGTAATCCAATGGGCGCACTGAGCCCGTTTCGTTTCGTTTCGTCGAATATAATAATCCCAGCAAAGCACAAACCGAATAGACGTTTACATGTTGGTCGGTCATGCATGTTTCCATGAACAATATACGTTCGTCCTCATCCGTTGGCCAAACTTAAACATTAAAACATATAACGGGACTGCACCCCACGCGGTAATGTATATATCTTCAAATTGAATAAAGTAGCATAAACATCACAGTCATTAACATGGTTTATGTCGATCAGACCGGGCAAATGGCCCATATTCACTTTATAACTTTGTTCTGGCTTAACCTTTAGTCCACGACTAAGTCCTACTAAGAAGGACCCTTTACCTGCATGTTTTAATAATGATATAAAACAACTTTATATTGATTGCATTGAGTGCCTTCCTGTACTTTTCGTTTCACATTTTGGCGGTAAAAACTGAATGCAGGAAAGAAGAAAAATGTGGAGGTCCTTCAAAGTAGGACTTAGTCCTAGACTAAGAGTTAAGCTCGGACTAAGTTATGTGTGAACTAGGACTAATTTTGTGCGAGGTGCGAGTGTTCTCAGAAGAACGACGCCATGATGTGTCTACACTGTAGAAATTGTGTTTTGGCAATAGACACATCACGTACGTAAAGCCAGTTGATGTGTCTAGTTAGGCACACAGTGACGTCTCTATAAATGACATGACTGTCTAATGTCACAATTTTCAATGCAAGACACTGAACACAAGTCATATTTCATGCAAGACACTTCAGTCTCGTAAGACATGTCTTTGAAGTTTCGTTGAGACATGACTTGATACAGGACATGTTTTCATGTCCTAAATAGTGTTTTCATTGTAAACGTAATCTTTTACACACACTGGACAAAAGTATTGCAACTTGCAGAAAAAAAAATCCACAATCACAAAATGATTTCAAATTGTACCATCGGTTCTTAACCACATATGACACATTGAATGCTAAAGTTGTAAGTTGTATTTTTCAAACAGATAGTATTCTCCAGAATCTTAGAGCGCGAATAACATTTGATTTGATTGCCATGTTCCCCAAATATGGCGGATTAAACGAGCTTGCGATCGATAACTTGCCGATTGCACCCCAGACGGAATACAGACACAGGAACGTCACAAATGACCCCAAAATATCCACTAAATGAATTGTACGGGTTTGTTAGGGGTTTACCCAAATGTTTACGGGAGAAAATTACAGCGCTTGTGTGGACCGGAAAAATAGTCAATGGAAAACTGTGGTCTTAAAAATTTCGGAAAATTTTGAGACATCCGCAATGCAAATTGAATGATATATCACGTGGTTTGCGCAAATCATGTCTGAATACGTATTCACATTCCATGCAAAACAGTATGTCAGCGGTATGATTAAAAAGTTCTTTTCAAGTTATCACGTGACCACTCTCTTGTCATTCAATTTCCTGAGTCCAACAGTGATGGACTTGCCCCCATCTTCCATTAGCGTTATCTCATTTCCAGTCCATGCAACATCTCTGTTTTTCTTCCGTAAACATTTAAGTAAACACTAACAAACCCGTACAATTCATTTAGCGGTTCTTCTGAAGCCATTTATGGCGTTCCTGTGTCTCCATTCCTTCTGGACTACAATCGGCAAGTTGTTGTTAGTCAGTTCTTTTAATCCGCCATATTTAAGGAACGTGGCAAGCTAATCAAATGTTTTTCGCGCTTTTGGATTCCAAGGAATAACACCTGATTGAAAAACGCAATTTTGGAATTCATTACGCAATATGTAGTCAAGAACTCTTGGTACAATTTGAAGTCTATCTTTGATTATAAAGTATTTTTGTGCATGTTGCAATACTTTTGTCCAGTGTGTGTAGCATAAACACAAGTAGTGCGAGTAACCACTTTCATTTGTACCAGGAAAGCAATGATAAACTTTTCTAAGGTTTCTTTTATCCGCTGTAATCATGGCCTTAACTATACAGTTATTGAAGATACGAGTTTGACCATTTAATGATTTCTCGTGAAAAGACCCCGAATTGTAATACCTGTCATGTCAACGTGACTCGCTTGATGAGTTGCTACATATCCAAAAGCTTAAAGCCTTGTATGGGACGCAATATATTTTTGAAAATTTATCGACCGTATTGTCAGACGATTTACTTCAATCCCAATAGGTTGCTGTGTATGGAGGCTGCTATTTCAACTGGTATCAGACGGTGGCAGCCAAGAAATCCTAAATTGTGACGTCGACATACATTTAACACGTTATCAGGAAACCATGACGGAAATTCTAAAAATGTAGCTTCATATAAAAGCAATATTTTTTCATTCCAAACCATTGGAACTGGAAGGGTTCTTTCTGAATTTGGTTTGGGTAACTGTAAAAGTGTACTTGGTAGTTTCCTAAACGCTAACCCTAACCCCCTTAATTCCCGAACACAACTATGTTATTGGAAATCCTATATATATTAAAAAAATGTTACTGATGAAATATGAAACGCGACCAGATGTTGAAACTCTAGTGCGAATAACAGACAACTCGGTATTATTTGCACAACTGCAGTGCGAATAACCACTTCGTTTGCACTTGGAAAGCAGTGATCGCCTTACAAACGTTACTCCTTATCTGCCATAATTACTGCTGCAAATACGCATATATTAGAATCCTAACATTACTGAATTCGTAGAGCTGTAATTATTGTGGATTCACAAATATGCACCGAGCGTTGCATATGACAATTTACTGTAATTTAGCCCTCTTAAACTGATTCAAATCATCTTCGCAACTGTATCGATTACATTTTTTTTCATTACAAGTTTCTGCTTTTGATTCAGTCACTTTTCAAATAACAGATGGTAGGCAAGTTCTTACGGTGAATTATCAATTGCATTGACACCGTAGATCTCATATACATATTAGTTAGGCGGTATATTACCAACTCAGTGTCTTTATTATAATCGGTTGCGCAGGGGATAAGCAGTGCAGTGTAAATCTGTAGAAGTAGGAAGGTTTCTGCTCGTGGTGTCGGTCTTCTGGTGGCCCCAAAGTCAAGAAGAAGGTTCTTTCGATGTTCCAGCGCTCGGCAGCCATACCGTTCTGTTCCCTGATGTTGATCAAAATTCCTTTTGGTAGTCTGTCCGGCCTTTCAGAAGTCTATAGGCGCGACCATATAAGAGTCCTACCATGTGGGTGGGTTGCTCATTTTTTCCAGTTTAAGACAAATTAATTTCATTATTTCATTAATAAAAAATAATTTTTAACAAATAATTAATGAAAATGGGTATTGTTTTGGAATACCCTTTTAAAATACCTGGTGTTCGTTCCCCAAATTTGATGCGTAAGTTGTGTCGCAAGTCATGCTCAGCACAAGCTAAGATTTCTATTAGTTGCGACTTACGTCTGTTCCCCAAACACCTGCTCAGATGGTTCTCAACTGGTGATACGCATCAAGAGTTACGAACATTCTAAGACTATTCTACTCCAAACCTATCGATTAAATGATTGGGAGTATTTGTGGGTGTAGTGTATGCGAGTATGTGTGATAGTGCCTCGCTATTGTTCTTTTCGCGTAATGGAATGTATGAAAAGGTCAGTGGTACTAAGGAGGACAGGCATTATTACTCGGACGACCAGGCCTATCAGAGGTATCAGTGTATTGGTGTTCGTACGAGCATAGCCTATAATAGCAGCTCTTTCAAAATCTAAGGTTTCCGACCGCTCTGTTAATTTCACATCCTTTTTCCTATTCTTATAATTATTTTAGACCACTCTTTATTGGGTTTATTGCTCGAAACAGTAACGAAGTGAAATATAAGTTGATGACGTTAAAATATTTTAAAAGTGAAGATTAAATCTTTACTCTTTTTTTATAAAGTTGACAAACATATTATAATACTTCAATTTTTGTTAAATGCACCTTAAAATAATCACAGCTATCCACAGTAAAACAAAAGGCACGGGCAAAGGTATTTGGTTCCGCATTGGTTTGGGGGAAATTCTCAACATTGGGCCTCTTAATCTTCGTTTTCTCTCATTTTTTTTCAAATAGTTCATATTTTCACAATCTACCTCCCAAAAAGCGTTGTATTCACTAAGTAGCCAAAATTTGCTGTTATATTTGGATAGGGTTCCTTTTGACACACTCTGTATATATGCAAATTTCTTTTACAGATTATTAGTTTTAATGTCTCCATTTGGTTAGAAGAAGATGATCATGAAGAAGAAGAAGAAAAAGAATATCACGAAGAAGAAGAAGATCATATTAAGAAGAAGAAGATCATTAAAAACAGGATTTTGATAATAATACGATGCGTCCGAAAAATGATTGTACACACGTTTAATATAAAAACGCGTTATATTTTTCTGGATACAGAAAAAAAAATAAAATCCAATTGAAAACTTGACCCATCCTCAGAATTTCAAACATGTTACTGCAGATAAAAATTCTGATACAAAAATATAATCACCAAGAACTTTAAACCATACCTTTAACTTAAGTATAATTAAAAAACCAATGTGTTTAACAAGCTTGATGCCAATTTCAAGTTATGGTATAAACATGATAAATAGACTATAGTTTCGTTATTAAGAGTTATAAGCGGACAAGATAGCTCAATCAGGTAAGCGCTCGACTCCAGTGTATGCTCATCCATGCTTATAGGCGTGCGTTCGAGCCCTGTGAGATTCAGCTATCTTGTAATTTCCCTGGACAAGAAATTAACCGCTTAGTTGTCCCGATTTACCCATGCGATATTTGGGAAGCTGATCCCGGCTGCGATGGTTATCTCGATGTATGTTTGCTGATAAGGGAAAGCGCTGACCCCGATCTGCTGCATCCCTTGAAATGATGCTAAATGGTTAATGGTATGGTTGGGCCACAGTGATCAGCGACCATTTGTGAAAGCGCTTAGAGGCCAATAGCATAAGGCGCTATATAAATCTCTGCTATTATTATTATTATACAATAACTTAGAAGATAGTAGTGTATATATTTCAATTATTATTATTATGAGTATTATTTTCATATATAACCGTTCTAGGAATCTACTCTATTATAATCGTTCTAGGAATCTACTCTATTATTTCAGTACCTTTAAGAGGTTGTTCCAATATGTCACGTAGCTCGTATAGTAGGCCTATATCAAATGTGGTGTAAGCCTGTAGTCTTAAAAACCTCCTCATTTGGTTTGTATAATCTTGAATTTGTAATTTGGGATCCATTTCTTCCTCCTCGATGAAATCGTTGCTTAAGCTTGCTTAATAGCTTACGTGTGTGTTAAGTCTACCCCCGAGTAGACGTAGTTTTGTGCGTAACTTTTGGTCGGACTTAGTTCACAACTGCATTACGTGTCAGTTTGGGGAACGCGTGGAACACAATAGTTGTGCCCTAAGTCACAACTAGTATCGACGTAGAACTCAGTCGTAAATTTAGTCGTAAATCTACGTGCATACTATGTCATGCCTGAGTGGATCAACTTATCCAAAGCACTGTGTAAATGGTATGAAAAGGTCTATTATGTAGGACATACGCATGAGTTAGTATGCACGTAGGGTTACGCATGAGGTTCGCGAACGGACCCCTGGGGTAGCTCCGTACGAGTTTAGGGAACGCAGTATGAACTTAGTAGTGAAGTTACGCATTACTTAGTATAAAGGTAGGCTACCAGTGTCGTAAGTACGTGTTGGGGAACGGACCCCTGGTAGCTTCACATAGAGTAGATACACCCCGTCCGATGATTCGATTAGTAGTTGATGCTGCAAGAGCCACATCAGCATGTTTAGAACATTTCACCATCACCATTTACATTTTAGATGCCATACTAATATCTCAATTAGATATTAGATATTTCTTTAATCGCTTCAGAATGAACAAAAAAACAATTAAGACAACGTGAATGTTTTCAATGTTTCTAAGAATGGAAAATAAAACTTTTAGAATTACTGTTCCACCCGGTGTGGCAGGAGATAAGGTCCGCCGGACTCATAATCCACCTACAACGGTAAAGAATAGGTCGCTCGATTCAGTTGACTCTTAATTAACGTAACTTAGTTTTCACGCTTTATTTCGTTGTTTGTCTGTGGCGCCCGGACTATGGCACCGGGCGGACCACATCTCCATACCTTTTACACCGGCGTCATAAACTACAGTGCCCGCGTGACTGAGTGTCCTACCCATCCCCTATTCATTGATTTCTCCATTGAGTCTTCATGCATCTTTGTTTCAGCAAAGAACCCAACTGCCTCGTCTACAAGGTCACGTTTATTCCGGTACCTGTGGCTTATGGTTCTTAGGACCCTCCTCATGGGGACACTCAGTTTTTCTTTACATCGGGACCGAACCGGGAATCTTTCGCGTGTTAACGAATGTGATAACCACTACACCTACGAAATTTGCGGTCTTAGGCTCAGTCCCACAGCCGATTTTTTTTGCTAGAAACCACTCCAGCTGCCCCAGACTGGTGCCGATGGCCAATTTTCGAAAATCGTGAGTCATTTTTTTCGTTTTCATGTTGGCGTCCTTCTGGCAAGTCCTGGGCCTGTTTCTGTGCATCGTCTTAGTCTTAGTACATCTTATAACCATTATTGCTAAAAAAAACCGCTTCCAGACTGCTCAAAACTGTTGACGATTGGCCATTTTTTTCGAAAATCGTGAGTAATTTTCCTTTTTCAGGTGTAGTTTTGGCCATCTGGGACTGTCCTATACAGTCTCTGTCTGCATGTCTTGTGTGTGTCGGGGGAGCACTTGTGCAAATTTGAAAAAAACCCGCCCGATTTTTTCTTGCAGCTTAACATAACTCGTGGCGGGTTTTGGAATCGTGAAAGGTCGGCTTGAACCATGAGCGGTTTGAAAGCGGTAGCCGATGAGTTGGTGCGCAATCATTAGTGGTTGTGTGCATTGAAAGAGGGTCGGCAATAGTCTGCTCCAACGGGAGGAAATGCAAGCCCTGGATAATGTTGAATCTGCGACTAAACTCGGCGACTACAGAAGATGAGTCGCCGACATGCCAGTCTTGACAGCAATTTGTGCTGTCGTGGTAAGGTCCTGCGACTGATTGAGAACTGAACAAGTGACATGCTTGATCTCCTACGCTCGAACGATGAATTGAGGCTCCTTGTCTTGTAATTTGAACAAAGCTGCAGGCCGATTTTGGAAAGAAATGTGGTCTTGTGTAGTTGGGAAGAGGTTGGGTCGGCGTCGCGGTGTTGTCTTCATGGTACGGGACCTTTCTTGGCGTCAACAACTCGGGTACCAATCGACCTAGCAGTCTTAATGGACAGCAGACATGTCACACTTATACCGTCGTTTCAAGGTCGGCGACTAATCGGGGACTGAAAAAGTGGCGGCGCAAATTAACGGGCGGATCTTGTTTGATTCCATGATGCGTCGCCTACTGCTCGCGTTTCACATTCAGCATCCATTGTATCGTTGACGACGGGGAAACTCGCAGACTAATCATCCTGGTCGTGATAAAAAAAAAAATTGTAAATTTGCAGTTGAACAAGACTGTAGCCGATTTTGAAAAAAATGTAGTCTTGTGTAATCGGGAAGTGGTTGGGTAGGGAGCTGTCTTCTGTGGTACGCTACCTATATACTATCAATCGCCACCTTAAAAGCAGACTCAGAATTCGGAATATAATTTTTAAATGTATTAATTCAAAGGAGTAAGCGTGAATTAACGATAGTCACCCAAACCGATCAATTCCGCTATATAATCCAAAGTTGATATACATCGCGCATAATTATTCAGTTTTACATATATGTGTATAGAGTACAATAGGATGTGTCTATATATACTGTATAACCAAATTTCCGTTTCCCGGATTTCCGGATCGGGAATTTTACTACAACGTTTTGATTAGGCATAATTACACACAAAACGCGATTGTTACAAAATTGAGGACGAATCATCGAAATCTGAAAGCCAACCTTTAAAATAAACCTGATTACATGGTCACCCATCGTTTGTTAATAGCATTTTTGTTTCCTGTTTTTGTTTTAATTATAATTATGTAAAAAAATAGTAAAAAGAACCTTCGCGCCGTGTTTATTCAAACATAAATCTTTGTTGGCAAAAATAGGAATTTGCCTCATTTCGTTGCATGCTTGTGTCTTAAAGAGACCCTGGCACCTTTGGAAAATAAGTTCCCTCTATATTTTCAAAATTGATTAAGTTTGTCATGGTTGTAAAAGCTTTGATATACATTAGCCCTCACCTGAATGATTAAGCCCAATCAGCGCGCACATGCAGAACGATTTATAATTAATGTCTCCGGCGACATTAATTAGCAACGACGCGGAAATGCGTTACACAGAAAACACCGCTAGAGTGATTCTCATGGCATGGACCCTGTTTGACCGGTCTGTGACCTGTGTGGGTTTAATATCAATGAGGTAACGGGGTTAAGAATATTCATGTAATAGACGCATTTGTTGATTAAAGTTAACGCAACTTAAAAGTTGCCTATAAATTACATGGAAGGTCTTCAGCCTACTGTTTAATGTTTTTGGGTATGTTATTTTTTACAGTGTTGGAAAATATATGCTCTATTATTTCCCAAAGGCTTAGACTATTTACGAGCAATTTGAAAAAAATACATTATTCTGACAATGTGCCATGCCGCTTTTAAAACTAGGTGATGTTTTTAATATCAAGGCAGATGACAATGCTGTTGGTGAATGCTGGTTGGCGATTTACAGATTGAGATTTTTACCAAGTGGATATTAGTTGTTGTCATGGAGATATTAGTTAATTGGTGTTTTTTGTCATACAATAGGTACTTTCCAAGATGGTAAAGGGGAACCGTTTTGATAGTGGGCTCTGATAAAATGACAATTACATGACTGGCTATGAATATCAGCCTATAAAATAACTGCTTCGACATAGGTATTGTAGAGGTTTGCCGTTTTTGCATTGGAGACCTAGTAATTTATTTATAACAATGGCTATATAGCCATGGACCAAGCCCAATAGTGACATAGCCTAATTAAGGGATGCCCATAAAAACCACCAAAAATAAGAAGGCGCCCTAAAAAACCAAATTGAAAAGGATGGCGGATGGAAAAGTCCAAAAATAAGGCCCAGGCGAATGGAGAAAATAAAAAAACCTAAGAAACCTATACTACAAGATTTGGATGCTAACGTCGGCTTTAAAGGCTTTTAGGGAGGTGCACTTTACAACATCCTCAGGCAGGTAGTCCATAATGTGGAGTAATGCAGTAACAAAGACCTTTGGGAAGCGAGAGCTGCGGAAGGGTGGCTCAAGAGAGAGGCTATGAGATTTGCGCAGGGTAGGTCTAGGGCGATTGAAAAAAGGGATTAGAGAAGACAAAGGTGGTTAAGAATCTTGACGAGATGGCACAGGACAGCAACGTCACGGCGCTTCGAAAGGAGGAAGATTGGAAGCAAGGAGGAGATCTTCATGGGAGAGATTCCAGACTGGAGAATGACTCTGCAGGCAAATCGCGTGAGATGATTCCAAACTTGTTGGTTTAGCGTTGATGTTTTTAAGGATGCAAAGTGATACTGCAGTACTCAAGGATGGGTTGTTGAACCAACGCAAGGTAGAAAACGCGTGTGGTAGGGGAGCGCGTTGTTAAAGCCCCTATGGATATAGCCTTGGTTCTTTGGCTTTCTTGCAGTATAGTCCACGTGCACATCCAGGATAAATTTTCAGTGATGTGAATACCAAGAATTGACAGAGGGAAAACTATTTCAATGGACTGGTTATTCATGCTGAGACAGAAGTTGGGAAAAGGGTTTTTCTGGTGGAAAGACCAGAAGTTTAGTCTTAACTTGCATTGGTCAGTTGAGATTGTTGTTGGTAAACAGTATGAATAGTTAATCACATGACATGCATGAAAAGCTGGTGATAGTCATGTCATGGCTGATTGGGTTGCAAGGGTGGTTGGATAATCAGCATAACGAACCAAGGAAACTATTGAGAGAAAATAAAGAATTGAAAGATTCATTGATATAGATAAGAAAGAGTAGTGGCCCAAGACAGGCGCCGGGGAACACCAGACAGAACAGGGACAGGATAAGAAGGAAATGCCATGAACAGAAACAGCCTGGGTACGGCGGACAAGTAGGGGACCTTAGCAACAAAGAAGGGGACCAGTGATCACAGCAGAATGGAGTTTTACGCAAAAGAGTGCCATGGGGGACTTGTCAAAGGCCTTACTTAGGTCGAATAAGGCGACAGCCACCTTTTCCGACTTTCAAGATGATCATACCAATCATTAAGGGCGTGAGGAGGGCGTCGGCAGTGGACGACTTCGGAAGAAAGACAAATTGATGTTTGGTGTGTAGAACTTTGTGCGATTAAGATGAGAAAGGAGTCTGTGGATAACCTTCCAAAATCTTTGCAGACATGGTTGTAAGATATGGACGGTAGTTGGAAACAGAATGACAATCACCAGACTTGAAGATCGGAAGACCCTAAGAAAGCTTCCCTGCACTGGGTTTTTTTTTGTGTAACACCAGTGGGAGAGGGGAAAGATTAAATTAAAGATCTTACCAGAATGGATGAACAGTAACAGCACAATTCTTAACATCTTAACTGTTATGCCAGCCACCACCATGCAGCTGAGTTGTATTAGCTTGCAGAATAAGCTTCCGATCTCTCCGCGAACTACTCTGAAATGAGAAAGAGTAGAAGGTAAGTTATAGTGGGAGCAGAAAAAGTTGGGGGCAGCATCCACGGTGAAACCACTCAGAGAAAAACTGATGAATGAATTGGCGATTCGAGAGGTGAAGGGGCACATTTTCCCTTGTAATTGATGGTATCAGCAAGGATTGGCCGGACCGCGACTTGACATAACCCCAGAAGGATTAAGGATTTGTGGGAGAATCATTATTCAGAGAGAGGGCAAAAGAAGGTTTGTTGGCTTGGCAAATTCAAATGGTTTGAGACAGCATTCCTGGCAGCTTTATTATTTGAGATCAATAATCAGTTTCAGAGTTTTTTTCCATTGTGAACTTGAAACTAGTGCATGGTTTTTTGAATTCATACCTGAGCTCAGGAGTTGAGCCATGGTGGGTCTTTGGTCGTGCACACGGACGATATTTTGGGAATACACTCAGACATGGTTTCCAGAAAAAACGTGTAGAGTATCCCCAAGCAGTTATCGACATTAACACTGTCATCAAAACTAGACATAGACAACTGTGGTTGTGCAGCATTCCCGTCAGCCTGTTGATCAAACCAAAGGGTCTCTACAACAATCAGGTGAGGCCAGGTTAGGGTGAGAGTGAGATTGAGATTACACTGAATGACACTATGGGGACTGGCACCAAGGGGGGAAGGTGGTGACATCGACTAATTAAATTAATATCATTTGAGTATATGTGATCAATAAGAGGAGGACCGGTATTGGTAAACGAATGTGGCCTGAGAAATGTGCTGAGACAACCATGACTGCATTAAGATCCAGTAATTCATGGAACAGGTAATGGATTGGTCTAACAATGGACAGTTGACGTGCCCATGACGAACTATCTTGGTATTGAGGGGACATGCAGCTGTGACCTGGGCAAAATGAACTCAAGATTGAGGGAGACCGGTAGGTGGAAGCGGTAAGGAGGGCGGGGTTATTAGTTAAAGCATACTCTCAAGACCACATTTGTCAACTGCATTCAACCCATAATATTTCACAGTTGGCATTGTTTATGTTAGGAAATAACGGGGTTCAACGATGATGAATGAGTAAACATTTTAAATTAATTACTTGAAAAAAACAATGAGCAAACCACCCACATGGTAGGGCTCTATATGGGTCGCGCCTACAGAGCTTCTGTAAGGCCGGACAAACGAGATGCTACTGCCTAAGACGAACCACCCATGAGATCTGATCAACATCAGAGGATTCGGAATGGCACCACCTGCTGCATCGGGAGAAGAACCGTCTTCTAAATCCTTCTTTACTTGGATTATGGGTATATCAGGTACACGATACCAAGATAGAAAACCCTACTTTCTGAATGCACTTCTTACCCTGCACGACCAATTGCAAGTTGGGAACTGATTTGATTTTATACCGCCAAACTTACGTGTATATGAGATCTACGGTGTCAGTACAATTTCATGTATTTATCGTAAATGACTTGCCTAAAATTCATTTTTGATTAAGTGATTTAATCGAAATTAACGATTTATAACAAATAGTCCTTTCATTACTAAGGTTGCAAATGAGATGATAAGAATCATTTTAAGAGATGTGAAATTATAGCTTAAAATGCCATTATGCACCCAGGGATTATCGTGAGGACCGAATCTATAGATGAGGTGACGTGACGTCACGTTGGGCAACGAACAAAGCACTGCCGATTGCAGCGTGAGCCTATGCAGGCTTGCGCTTTAAAAATTCGCGCTTAACAGTATGTAAGGCTATGAACGTTGAGCTCTAAGGGCATATTTATCGCACTTTAACCATGCAAATTAATGTGATATATAGACGGTTGAGGTTTCATGGTTGAGAGTGCAACAATAGGAACAAAGGTGTACGCGCATGTGTGTGCTTGGGCTAATTTTGTGTGAAGATGCGAGTATCCTCAAAAGTAGGGCGGCATGATGTATCTACACTGAAAAAATTGTGTATTGGACCATAGGCACATTTGTGAAGCCAGTTTAAAGACACATGACTAGTTAATCACACAGTACGTGTCTATTAAGACATGTCTATTAAAATGTCACGTCTCTCTGGAAGACACTCAAACATATTAAAGCCATGTTTCATGTAAGACACTTCAGTTTGTAATAGTGTCTTGCGACAGTTTTAGACATGATTGATAGAAGGGGGGGGGGGACAGTTTTCGTGTCTTAAATAACGTGTTCATTGTAAACATTAAACTTTCCAAATTAAATGACAAAGTAGTGAAATAACCACTTCATTTGTTCCTAGAAAGCAGTGATAAACTTTTCTAAGTTTTCTTATCGACTTACTCATGGTGATGGTCTCCAATATGGACAGTTCAATATTTCCCATGAACAAGATCCCGTGAATTGTAATGTTGTCAACGGGACTCGCTTGACGAGTCGCTACAAATCCTAAATTAAAAGCCTATCTGGGCGCAATATATTTTGTCAACGCGGGCCACATGACTTGGCCGACCACACATTGCCCGACGATTTGCTATAAATCCAACAGCTGGGTTGTGATGAAGGCTGATATGTAATTTTCAACTGGTATCCAGTCGGTGGCGGCCAAGAAATCAAAAATTTTGAGGTCGCCAGACGATGGCAGACAAGTTCTACTTCAATATAGCAACTCACCAAAAACAAATCAAAATAGAGTATAGAGGAGGAGCAGGGACCCAGGTCAAACATCATCGTTGACCCCTCACTACAGAAAAGCTTCTTACTGCGAGTACAAAAAACATATACTGGCGTGGACCACAAGACAAAGCCACAGATTATGGCGATATCCCTCCAATTGTATTCTTTGTTGACCCAACGCCGTGCCAGATTTGCACGGTAACTGTCATGTGTGGTTGATCAAGTAGTTCAGACGTCACATGTTGGAAGTTACCGTGCCAAAACAAGGGGTCGTCGCCCCTTAAACTACATTGATGTGATTGCTCGAGACATCAGCAGGATCCATCTTTTTTATAGGACATCCCCCAAATTAATGACAAAAACAGGGACATTTGGCGCTAAATGGCGAACAGCATCTCGGCTGCGGCCGTTAGATAGATAGACAGAAAAGGTTTGACACCTTTGGTTTTAGTATGGGCCCTCTACATCAATGCTAGGTAGGAAGTACTCTCAAATTGTGGTATCACTTTTTCAATAGGGGCCAATTTAAGTTTACACAGGGGTCAAACTTTTAAAATGCGCCAATCATGTTGAAATGTGTGCCATATTGTCCGTCCAGTCATAAGTATTCCAAAAATGTATAGCTTATACCATCTATGACCATTGGATTGGGAGTTATATGGTAAAATGGGTAAAATGGTGAAAAAGGTCAATTTCTATTTGTACAGGGGTCAAAATCAGAAGTTGCTCCAATTTTGGTAAAAAATGAAAGAAGTTGTTCGTCTAGCTTGATGTGTCAAAATAAGGAATAGTTTGTACCGTCTGCAATGCATAGTTATCATGTTATGCGTCAAATAGGTCATAGGGCAACATAATCAAATTGGTGTTGACCTTTTTTACCTTTATCTCGATAAGTAAACATTTAACATAATCAAAACTATACTTTTTGGGAGTCCTCTTGCCTCAGGCAATAATTTCCAAGTATTTAAAATATAATCAGATTAACTTTTAATGTTGACCCCTGTACGAATTGAGATTGACCTTTTACCATTTTAGTAATTTTTACCCAATAACTCCAAAACCAATGGTCATATGTGGTACAAACTATACATTTTTGGAATCCTTATGATTCGATGGACAATATGGCATACGTTTCGACGTGATGTGGTGCAATGGATCAGCGCTCGCCTCATAAGCATAAGGTTGTGGGTTCGAGTCCCACGGTTGCCAATGTGTTGTGCACTTGGGCAAAGCACTTTACCTTGCTTGCCTCTCTCCACCCAGGAGTATAAATACTCCTGGGTGGAGAGAGTACTGGCATATGCTGCGAATGCAAAACAGACTCGCTGTGCGGGAGGAGTGGCGACCCCCCCCCAGCAACATTATATGAGGGAGTCTGGCCCAAACGCCAATGACAGAGAGATGGGCACTCCGCCTGCGGCGCACCATTTGCATTTACAAAAGTTTGACCCTTGTGTAAACTTAAATTGGCCCCTATTGAAAAAGTGATACCGCAATTTGAGAGTACTACCTGCCTACCACTGATGTAGAGGGCCCATACTAACTACCAAAGGTGTTAAACCTTTTCTGAAGTGAGGGGTAAACGAATTCCTTAAATAAGGCCCTATGATATTCTGCTCCTGCTCTATTACCGCAATACAGACATAAACCACAAACCGATTTAGGCGCTTTGATGTGGGTCGGTCATGGGTATTCCCATGCCCCACATACGACCTCGTCCTCGTCCGTTATTCATACAAAACAATTCAGAAATAACTTTTACAGTTGAGTTGATTGTTCAGCTCCAACGTTTCTGGAATAAAAACATATTGCTTTATAACATATCCAAAAAAACGGAATTTTTCGTCAAGATTTTGATTTGACATGTTAAACCAATGACAACGTCAAAATTTAGGTTTTCTTGTCCGCCACCACCTAGCCAGTCATTTAACACGTAACCACGAAACCTTGACAGAAATTCTACCAATTTAGCTTGATATAAAAGCAATATTCCCTCATTCCAAAATCATTGAAGTTGGAAAGTAAACTCCACTCTAAGGATTCTTTCTGAATTTATGGTTGGGTAACTGTAAACAGTGGGCATGGCAGTTCCACTTCAAATTATCAAAATCGGCTGGCGATTTTCATTCTGCATATACAATTTGAATTCATTTTGATGGTTTGCCAGACTTGCTCGCCATTGTCTGCTGGCATTAGACCTACGAATGCAGTCTTGTAGTTATGCCGAAAAAGGGTTGCCTGTTATCACACTATTATGATATGAATGACTTATTTTAAAGCTATTGATATTAGTCAAAAAACCTAACCCGATCTCAGGCCATAACGCTAACCCTAAACCTGATCACAGCTAAGTTATTGGAAATCATATAAATCTCACAAAGATGTTACTAATGAAAGATGAAACGTGACCAGATGTTGAAACCGTAGTGCGAATAACAGGCAACTCGGTGTTATTTGCACAACAGTAGTGTGAATAGCCACGTCCGCTTGCACCTAGAAAGCAGATATGCGCTTTTTAAATTTTACTCCTTATCTGCCATAATTACGGTCGCAAATACGCAGATATTAGAATCCTAACTTTGTTGCATTTGTATAGCTATAATTATTGTGGATGCACAAATATGCACCGAGCATTGCACACGAGATTTCACTCTAATTTCACCCTTTAAACTGATGCGCATCATCTTTGCAACTGTAATGATAGTCTAATGATTACATTATTTTTCGTTTTAAATTTCTGCTTTTGATTCGGTCACTTTTTAAAGAACAGATGGTGGGCAAGTTATTACAATGAACTATCAGTTACATTGACACCGTAGATCTCATATACACATTAGTTAGGCGGTATATAACCAACTCCGTTTCATTATTTTAATCGGTTGCGCAGGGGCGAAGAAGTGCAGGGTTATCCTCTGGAAATAGAAGGTTTCTGCTCATGGTGTCGGTTATCTGGTGGTCCAATAATCCAAGTTCCAAGAAAGAAGGTTCTCTCGAAGTTGCAGCGCTCGGTACCAAAGCCATTTCTGTCCCTGATGTTGGTCAAGATCCGTTGGGTGGTTCAGCTTAGGCTCCCTGTCCCGTCTTTCCGAAGTCCATAGGCGCGACCATATAAGAGTCCTACCATGTGGGTGGGTTGCTCATTTTTTCAGTTTAAAACAAATTAATAAAATTCATGGCTTCATAAATAAAATTAATTCAAAAAATAAATAATGAAATATGGGTATTGCTTTGGAATACCCTTTCAAAATACCATTTGTATTCTGAATGTCTGGGTGAAAATGGGTTTTGCCAACATTAAACTGTTTGGGCAAAAATATTGTTACATTGGTAAAAGAAAACACAGTATTTTGATAAATCTAATTTTACTTATTGCACGCCAATGCTAGAAGAGTATCCCAACCTTTAAGGTGTTTTACAACATGATAAAGGTTACAATGTGTCTTGAAAAAACATTGCACTTCAGAATAATAAATTGAGCTTGCTTCTCCAGAAATGGGAACCTATGACTGAATGCATTATGGAATGAGATGTAAGGACTGATATCCTTTATTCTCTGCTGATGTCCTTTCCTATTTCATGTTGTTTGGAGTTAGTGGTATAACAACTTAACCTCATCCATCAACTTTGTGTATTGTTTGTTCGTCATTGTGTTTTTGAAATGATATGGTGAATAAAAAACCCTTTGTGAAAAAAAAAAAAGACCTGGTAGCAGCAAATTATCAGTAGATACACCCTTCGCTGATTCGATTAGCAGTTGATGCTTGCAAGGGGTCACATATCATTGAACCAGTCACCATCACCATGAAAGCCTTTCATACACAGTTGCCAAGGGCCCGGGAGAAATTGGGGTTTTAGACACTCTGGTGTAATCTGAGGGCTAATTTCAATGAATTAGACATCCCAATTATATTTTGTCTCATTTTGATAACAACTTTGACGGCAGCTATTCTTGTTTGATCATTGGCCGCCACCAATGTAATAGTTTAATGGCTATAAGAACACCCAGGACAGTCCCTTTTGAAGGTGACCGTCTATGTGGGGCTGTTAATTAGAACCCCCATTTTCAGCCTAGTTGTCACCCATATTTTTGTAAAATTTTCACACAAAGACCTATATTTTTTGTTTTGGGCAAATGTGGAAATTATCACCCAAAGACACTACGTTTTAGAACTTTATGCAAGACCATTTAACCCAAAGACAAATTTTTTGCAAATTTAGCAATTCGTCGCAAATAATCCCAATTTATGGATAAATTGGCGGTCTGGTCTATCTCATTACTCAAAGCCCCTATTTCAGCATGTCCTCTGTCAGCGAATGCTCTTGGGAGCTTTTACGAACCACGCGCAGTTGGCCCATTTTAGTGCACCGGAAAGTTCACTAGGGGTGGTAACCCCCATCCACTCCCCGGTAAGACGAGGGTAATGGCAATGGAAAATAGCAGCTATGCGCACCCAGAAGAATTTTAATAAACTTAATAAAAACACTTTTTACGGGTAGAAATTGACACGCAGGGCCCTCCTTAGCCCGAAATTCTTGCCCACCCCGCAATCATATCATGCGTATGTCATCTCGAGTAAAAAAAAAGGAATCTACTGAGATCTGAAAAATAGGCGAAACTTAATTAGGGCTTCGAATAAGTTTATCTCGATATTAAAATTTAACTCTTGATCTTCAACAGGTGGTGATTCCTGTAGGGATATGTTCTCTTCTGAAAATCTTTATTGAATTGAAGTGACGAAAGTAGTGTCACTCCATTGGATTCGAATGGAGCACGTTTTGTTAGCCTTTTTCTCCTATTTGTGTAGTAATGCTAAAAATCCGATTCATCATCCATCTCAAATTTTGGAATTGTGCATTTATGTTCTATCTTTAGTTCTAGTGGACTATTTTTTCATTATTACACAAAAAATAATATTTCGAAATCTCTGAGTCCGACTTTAATATGTCGACTATCTAAGGTTAAGCATGTGTGGAATTGCCCAAATTGGGAGAACGTGTGTGTTTCTTGTAAAAAGTCCCATTTTTGGTCAAAATGTTTTTTTATATTTTTGGTATAAATGATATGTTAGACTATTTATCCATGGAATGTAGTTTGCACCTGTACTTGCTCTAGAAATCTACACCAAGCAATTGAAGATTGAGAAATGTACAGTAAATATATGCAGTCTTGGATACGAATGTGTATTTCTCAAAATGCTATTTCTGAAATTTTTCCCGACAAAAACTATCACCTACACAAAGTTCCCCCCTAAAAAAAATCATGTTCAAAGGAATCATAATGTGTCTATTTTAAGTTAAGCGATGATGTGAGCTGCCATCACTGGGGTGTTAAAAGGTTAACACCAAGTCGGTGGGTCAAGCGTCTTTGTGTTAGTTTTCCCTTTCTGGTGTTGAAATTAGAATTTACAGCCGCCGATGTTGCTGTATATTTTAATTCTACAGTTTTGTGGTCTTTTTATGATTTGGTTAGAGGCAAGCAGTTACAATAGAAACAAAAAATAACAAAATTCAAACATTCTTCTACGAAAATATCACACGTTACAAAATATAAATGTTAACACCAAAGTTTGGTGTTAATTACACAGAGGAAGTGGTCCCGTATTGACTGCAGGAGTGTTAAATTACACCAGTAGTGCCAATTTGGCACCCTGCAGTGTTAAAAAAAATTAACTGTGACTGGGGTGTAAAATAACACCATGTAATTTAACACTAACATTTGTCGTATTTAACACCGAATGGTGTAAATCTACACCAGTGGGCACAGTCCCTATTTATTCCAGGAGTGAGTAAAATTAACACCCATGGTGTTAGAAAGTTAACACCCAGTTTGTGGAGTGTACTTGAAATGCATGATGGGACGAATAGACGATTAAAGATTGAATTGTGATATCACTTGTGTGTCCAGATAGTAATTTGTGCATCATTGATTTATAAAATAATAACACCTATGTGGGGGTAAAATTAACCCATCAATGTCATCTAACACTAATTATCTTAATATATCACCCACCCAAAAAATGGTGGATTTAACACCAAAAGGTGTAATCTAACACCAGTTGGTACTGTTGATTACAGGAGGGAGTTAAAATTAACACCCATGGTGTTAAAGTAAACACCCCAGTTTTTGCAGTGATATAAGTTGGGAGAAATTGTGATTTGGGGCCGTTGTGGTAAAAAAAGACCCAGTTTGGTAAAAAATATGATTATCAATTTTCTTATATATATGACAAGACTCATTCGTGTAGTTTTAAACCTGTATGATGCTCCATTCGTCTTAAATAAGCGATTAAAGATTGGGGAAATGTGCACTAAATATAGGTAGTATTGGATGAAAATGAGCCTTTTTCTCAAAACCCTATTTCTGAAAGATTTTGTCATTCAAACTTTTGATTAACACCCTGCATAGATTACTGGAAAGCTTGATATGTTTCCTCTAAGGTAAGACACGATGTGGGGCTGTTAAGTTGGTATAATGGGTATTTTGGGTCATTTTAGTAAAAAAAACATATTACAGTAAAAGCTAGTAAAATTAAGTGTTTGGTGTATATGGCATATTTGGTTTAAATCTGTTAGGCCATGAGGCCAAAGCGAAAAGATGTTCGGATAAGGACCAAGATGGCGCACCCCTGGGAAGTACATAATTTTTCCGAAATAATTTTTCTAAAATTTTAGATGACATTTCTAGAAAATGCGCACATACTAGACTAAGAATACACGTAGAATGTTAATACATAGCGGTCACCCGTATTTCGCGGTTTGGAAATATGAAGTAATAGTACCGTAAAACGGGGTGAATATAGGGACAAGGTTTTTGAAATATTTTTATATTTTAATATTTAATGGTGTACTTTTTTCTCCACATGTAACCGTAACTCGCTAGGCTAATTGTATGCAGAATAATCAGTCTCCATATGCAGGTTTAGTTGTCATAACTGTTCTCTCTCTCTCGCTCTCTCTCTCTCTCTCTCTCTCCTGATCTTACACTTTTCCTATTATTATTACTCTCTAAGGTGGACCTTTTGGGCTTATTAAACCTCTCCCCTTCATCCCTTTTTCTCTCATAACTGTTCTCATATTGAGCAATGTTCATTTTTAGCTTAGTTTCATTACTACAGTATCTAGATTGATGTGATATTTTATTATTACCATTACATTTAGTAATATCTCAAGTATTGTTATGCATGTAACTGCTTTAATCGCTTAGTCATTGTTCTTATTACTTATGTGTGACTCACTTAATTTTATTCAAACAATTTAATATGGTATACGTCTTTCATCTCAATCTATTTTATTTACTTTTGTAATTTTGTATATTAGCTTGAAATATTACTTTGTATGTGTCAAAAGATATGGCATTTGTGAATAGAATTATAGTTTGTAATTGAAATTTAGTGATTTGCCCATATATAACCATGAAGTTATTACAAAGAACTTCATGACATGACCATGCAGATCATTAAAAAACAACAACAGCAAAGTGATTACTGTTTTTGTCATCTTTTGCGTGCATGTTCAATTCACTGGGGAACAGAAGCACAATGAGAGGGCGCATTCATACACAAATCAATGGCTCAGCGGCTTTCAATTATAGATGGCGGGCTTACAAGTGTACATCGTGCACGGCTGTACAGGGGTATTTTCTGTAAATTCAATATGGGTACACTACTGGTTTTAATTGGATGCTGTGATCATAGTAATTCCTTAAATTTTGTTTTAGAATATTTGCTTTTGTGAATAATTATAGAAACGCAATTATTCCTGACACCATATACCCTATAATTCGGTGCTATATAATCAACTCACTTACTATAAAATGGTTGCGCAGGAGGTAGCAGTGCCAGACAACAAACCGCTAGAATAGGCAGTTTTCCTACTCGTGGTGTCGTGGATCTGGTGGCCCCGTATTCCAGGTCAAGAAGAAGGTTCTCCCATGCTCCCAGCTCTCGGTCGCAGAGCCCGTCCCGTCCCTGATGTTGGTAAGATCTCTCCTCAGTCCAGGCTGTGTGGTGGGTTTCTGGGTGGATAAGCGGTGGATTAGGCGTAACTTTATACTTTGGGGTCGCTCCGGGGGTCACTTAGGCATACAACCCTCTGTCCCGCTTTCTTAAGTCTATAGGCAGCAAACCAGATTAAGAGCCGTGCGATTGGGTGAGGTTCTCATATTTTGCATATATAGCAATATTAGTTCTTCTTTAATAATTTTAATAAGGGCGGCTTCAAAGAGACCCGATGACATGCGGCGCCCCATTTTCCTTTTCGCCGGATTTTCCACTTAGAATGCTTACAACTTGAAGTTAATACACCGAAAAGCCGTCTTACTGTAATAAGACGAAGATTTAGTATTTTCTCCTTTTTCTTCTCCGTGCACGACAGAAACTTAAGCATGCTCTCTATTTGCCTATTAGTAAATTTTCTAACTTGTTTGTCCAACAAACGTGTAGAAATATAGGATCTATATACTGTCTGTAGCCTACACGTGATTAAATGTAGGTTCATATCTACCGCGATTCATGCCGTCACTTTTTCATTATTAGAATGTCTAAACCCTTTGCAGTTGAGAATTCTACCCTTCACCTTTAAGCTCCCTCTGAAAATTTAAAATTTTACTAATTTTCAGGTGCACTTAAACTAATGTCATTACAAATGAAAACGTGTACATTACAGAAATTATGTCCGCGAGTAGGCCTATATCTACACTGTTGACAAAATTACAATGCAAATTACAGTATAATACTGTAAAAATATTACAGTAATTTAGCTGTAAATTTGGAAATACAACAAGCAAAAAATAAATCTATACATTTTATGTCCAATTTTTTTCCAGGGCTATAATTATGATTTTAAAAGTGGAGGTTTTTATTAGAATTTTCAATGAATATCACATTATTAGACACTGTTATGAATTTTTCAATCATCGATTAAGTCTAAATTGGACGAGTGCTTGTTTATTGGTTTTGATTGTATGTCTGGAAATAAACTGTAATGCACACTTTTAATGTGCAACCTGTAGACAGGACTATAGTCTTTATCGGGCCTTATTTGGCCTTTTCCTTTATATAACTAGATAAGCTTACATTTGCAAAAAAATTGTTTAGAAACGTGGAGCAAATGAAGTGTTTAGAGATTTGACAGTTTAATTTCCTAAACCTTGGCATCACATGTATAAACACCCTAATATCAAATCCAAGAACATGTTAGATGTTAAACTGTTTAGATATAATGTGTTAAGATATTAAACAGACATTTCAAATGTTTAAAAACGTGGGTTGCAATAAGTGTTTAGAAAAGTGTTAATTAATTCTAATCAATGTTTTTGCATGTAATATCTCCCCCCATTTCAGCTATCCTTTTTATTGTTAATCACCCTTGAAGTCTGTACATTTCTATTAGAATTGGTCTATTTTTTATACTGGAAATACACTTTGGTATGTGTATTATCGTGTTAGAGTAGTATGTCCAACACTCATCAATGCGAAAAACCGGAGAAAAAACAAAACAGTTTGAATAAGTCATTCCAAATGCCATTTGGGTCTCTAAATCTATTGTTTGGTGCTCTCACACTTATTGCGAAACACACAGACACTAAACATTCAAGTGGGTCTTGAGATGCCATTTTACGACTGTCGATCCCACTTTATTCTTAAATATTGCATAAAACCGTAATTTCTTGACACTACGGGGTGTTATAAGCTTAGCCACTTACAAATGGGCCTTTACTCCTCCTATTTCCAGTTATACAACACTGCAAAAAGAAAAATACGGAGGGTGCGCAATTTTTGTTTACATTTGAAGAAAACCTCTAATAGTGGGCTATGGTTATACAAAACTAACCTGCTGCCGTAAGGATCAAAAAATCTTGGGTGGACTACTTTCTTGGCTGCATTCTGGAAAAAGTCTTTAAAATTCTGAAATGCACAGTTTTTAAGGAAAAAGTGATGAATTTTCATGATTGACATGGTATAACTGGTAGTTTTCTCAAACTACGGCATTGGGCAGTGAATTTGAGGAAATTTACTCCGCGGCCATCAAGTTCACACACATCGAAATTTGCAATTACAAGCTTTGGCGACATACAGCAATCTTTGGGTTGCCGGTCTGACATCGGCAAGTTGGTGAGTCGTAACTAAAAATTTTTCTGGTCATCATTGTTTCAAATTTGGTTATTTGGTGATTTAAGCTTGGTACTTGGGGGTGTTGTTGTATTTCCTCTGTCGAGAGTTTTAAATTGTGAAGAACATGCTCAAAGTTTTGCCATTTTTTTCCCATAGACTACTGTGTTAAGTGAGTTAGTGGTTTGTACACCTTAAACACTTAGTGACTCGGGGGTTCCTATGGACCCCCAACACTTGTTTTCGCGCTCTGGCCGCGTTACATTTGTGATTTTGTTTCGCCGAATTTTTTTCTGACTTTTAAATACGCGTCTTTTCATACCAAGAAATATAATTCACGAACCAAGCCGTTAATGCCCGCATAATGAGTTGAGTGCCCCCCCCGCCCCCGGTCACTAAAGGAAGTCATCCTAAATTTTTTCAAAATCGAAGAATCATAGCCTTTTTTTTTGCTGATAATGTGCACATAGTATACATATAGAATAAACAATTATTACTAACGACAAAAATAATTAAAACCCTTAGTGCTGAAAACAAAGCTTTCAGGGAGGGAGGACGTTGCTAAACCCGTAATGTATCAACTTCTATGGGAAAAATGACCGTATTTTGCAGCACCCGTAAAATCCAAGATTGTCTAAGGAACTGCAAGTTTTTGTGTTTAGATATAGGTAAATGGTGTATACTGTGCAAAAGTTGAGATAAATGTCAAAAAACAAAATAAGTTTATCAAAAATATGATGTAAGTGTGTGGCTTATTGGAATTTTCCGTCTTTTTGCCCATTTTTCGGGTGTTTTGAAAACAATGTTTTTGGTGCCGCCTCATTTGCAAGCCCCAATATAAATTTTCATTTTTATTGCTGAGGTTAGTGTTGTCCTTATGGCCCTTACATGTAGTTATGAATTTCATTGCACAATTCTGTCCGGAAAGTGGTTTTTTAATGTCACCCCCCCCCCCCTCGCGCACTAACGTAGTAAAAACCCTTGGCAATAATGAATACACCACTAAATAACTCCCTTTAACTTTGTACAAAAGGACCTCTCACCAAACATGATTCTCGGCTATAAATCGACTGGTTAATTCAAAACTAGATTTTTAGGAAGATTAGGACCATACCTCTTCAAACAAAAATGAAAAATTCTATATGAAGGCTGATTTTTTTGAGCTACAGAGCATGGAAAGATTTGCATGTGTCAAACGGTCCAATCAGTTGATGTTCAGAGATTAATATTGCCAGTTTCCTTCCTCAACCCTCCAGAATTAGACAAAAATGGCACAGACAAAATCTAACCACCCAAATTGTTTTGTTTCTTACTAGTCCACACATTATGATTAATTTTAAATTTTCATTTAAGACACAACTTTCAACATTTTGTGAGCCTTCATTTAGGCAGGGCCAATTTTTGAACGCCAACACTGTCTCGGCACTGACGCCGTCTGCTAACCCCCAGTTATTTTAGTGTGTGATTCCTAAGTGTTTAAAGTTTGATACCAAACACAACAGCATACATAGACAGCTAATAGCTGCTGAAAACACGGAATTTTGGTGTTTCACAGTTCCCCTTATTTATGACGTCATCGTGACGTCCAGGGATAAGTATCTACAATTCCAGTTAGTTCAAAAGTTATTTTTTCCAACTGAAAAAATTGACAGAAATGTAGACAACTGTGCAGTGTTCAAGATATGAAGCACTATTCAATTACGTGTTACAGTAGAGTGTCCGTACGGAAGTATGACTAAAATCCGATTTGTTTCCTTATTTGGGTTGCTTTTGGGGCTTACCAACTTTAGGGTTGTTAGGATACCTGTACTGTTACAAACTGCAAAAATCTGATTTTGATAATTTGTTTCGATTTTCTGATGAGTCATCTGTGTGTTCACTGGACGAACAGAAGCACAATGAGAGGGGCGCATTCATACACAAATCAATGGCTCAGCGGCTTTCAATTATAGATGGCGGGCTTACAAGTGTACATCGTGCACGTCTGTAAAGGTATTTCTGTACATTCAATTTGTAACCTGGTTTTTAATTGAAGCTTGTGATTATAGTAATTCCTTAATTTTGTTAAATATTTGCTTTTGATTAGTAGCTGCTTTTGCGCATTAAGCAGAACAATTTATTGTGAATAATTAAGAAACGCAATTATTCTGACCCATAGATCCTATATACACTATAATTCGGTGCTATATAAACAACTCAGTTTCCCTATAGTAATCGGTTGGCGCAGAGGGTAAGAGGGCAATACAACCGCTAAGAAGTAGGCATTTCTACTCGTGGTGTCGTGTATCTGGGTGGCCCCGTAGTTTCAGGGTCAAGGAAGAAGTTCTTCTCCCGATGCTCCCGATGCTCGGTCGCAGAGCCGTTCCAGTCCCTGATGTTGGTCAAGATCTCCCGCAATCCAGGCTGTGTGGTGGGTTTCTGGGTGATAGAGCGTGGATGTGGCGTACTTTTGGTCCTCCTGGTGGTTCAGCTTGGCAGTAGCAACCGTCTGTCGGCTTTCAGAAGTCTTAGCGCAACCATATTAGAGCCCTTGCCATGGGGTGATTTGCTACATATTTTTGTGCATTTTTTTTGGGGGGGGAGGAATCCCACTTATTATTTAATTTAAATAGCATTAAAATTTTTAAATAAAGGGGGTCAAAATAGACCCGAGGACACGTGCCCATTTTCCCGATTTTTTCCACTTTAGAATTGCTTACACCTTGAATGAATAAAACCGAGAATTCGTCTTATAAGATTTTCTTCCTCTTCGTGCACTACAGAAAATTAAAGCATGCTTCTCTATTGGCCTCATTATAGGTAAATTTTCTACTTGTTGTCCAACAAACGGTGTTAGAAAGTTTTCGCGAAGGTTTTTTCACAACGTCACAATAAAGGGATCGATTGTCTTACCGGTATGATATGACATACTAATACTCAACAAAAACTCTGAATTTCTTGCAGAAAGATTTTTTGTGGCGCTGTATAAGTTAGGCATAATACTCCGCGCGAGCATTTCAGATATTTTTGTACTAGCCCGGTAAAGAAATTTTGATCAGAAAATGCTCCTTTTAAAAATGGAAACTGCCCCGACCCCACCACTCCCCCACCTCAAAGTGAGATTTTGGTATAATTTAAAAGCCTTTTTATTTTTTTCACTCATTTGAATATGTTGGCTTGACTTCACGTATTACGAAAAATATATGTACAAAAACTATGAGCTATTAACAATACACTCTATGACGCTCCCGTTAAAATTGTGTCGGTACAAGTATCAGTGATTTGCCTAAAATCAGAAAAATTTGGAAAAAAAAAAAAATTATTTTTTCATGTCTGCAATACCCCCCCCCCCCCTTCAAGTGACTGATGATAAGACTAATAAATACAGTGATTTAACTAAATTTAGAAAAAGTTTTTTCTATATCTGCAATACCCCCTCAAGTGGATAAGACCAATAGCAGTCTAATAAGGACAAACTCTGGTATTTTAGAGCAGTACTGTCTGCACCGTACACGTGATTAAATTGGAGGTCATATCTAAGGAGGTTCCTAGCCGTCAATTTTTCAGTTGAAAATCTACCCTTTTTCAGTTGAGAATTCTATCTACCCTTCACCTTTAAGCTCCCCTTGAAAATTAAAATTACTATTTCAGGTGCACTTACAATTTCATTCCAAATGAAAACGTGTACAATTACAGAATTATGTTCCCGAGTAGGCCTATATCTACACTGTTGACAAATTACATTGGCAAATTACAGTATAATCCTTAATATTACATATTTGGCTGTAATTTGGAAATACAGCAAATCATCTTAAATTTATGTCCAATTTTCCAGGGCTATAATGAATGATTGTAAAAGTGGAGTTTTTATTAGAAATTTTAATGAATATCAACATTATTAATATATTTATGTAATGGAAATAAACTGTAATGCAACTGTTAAATGTGCAACCTTGTTAGACAGGGACGATAGTCGTTAATCGTGCCTTATTTGGCAATTTTTTTTTTGGTGGTTTTTTACTATGATAGCTACATTGCAAAAAATAGTTGTTTAGAAACGTGGACAAATAGTGTTATAGATTTGTCATGTTTAATTCCTAAACGCTTGGCATCAAATGTATACACATCTAATGTCAAATCCCTAACAGTTTAGATTTTAAACATATTTAGATATAAGGTGTTTAGTATTAAACCAGACATTCAAAATGTTTAAAACGGTGGTGCAAAAGTGTTTAAAAAGGTTTATTTTCTAAGCACTGTTTTGCAATGTAATAAGCTCCCGCATTTCAGCATCTCTTGTGTTATTGTTTATCACACTTGAGTCTGTACATTATATTAGAAGTGGTCTATTTTTTATTATACTAAAATAACTTTTGGTAGGTATGTCGTGTTTAGAGTAGTAATGATCCACACTTTCAATGCAGAAACCAACCGGAGAAAGAACAAACAGTTTGAATAAGTCATCCAATGCCCATTTTGTCTTAATTGCTATTGTTTGGTGCTATCAACACCTTATTTTGCGAACACACCAGACACTAAAACAGTTTCAAAGCGGGCTTGAAGATGCCATTTACGACTGTCGGATCCCGACTTGTATTATAACATTGCATAAAAAACCGTCATTTCTTGACAATACGGCGTGTTTAGCTTAGCCACTTACAAGGGCTTAACTACTCTATTTTCCAGTATACAACACTGTCAAAAATGAAAAATAAGAGGGTCGCAATTTGTTTACATTTGGAAGGAAACCCGCTGATAGTGCCTATAGGTTATACACCACTAACCTTGCTGCCGTAAGGATCAAAAATCTTGGGTGAACTACTTGCTTGCATGGCATCTGGAAAAAGTGCTTAGTTTAAAATGTCTGAAATGCACTAGTTAATTTAAGAAGTGATGAAACTTTCATATGCAATGGTAGACTGGTATGTTTTTCTCAAACTAACGCCATTTGGACAGTGAATTTGCGGAAATTTACTCCGCGTTCTCAGTTGCACATGATTTGCAAATTACAAGCTTTGACGACTAGTAGAGCATCTTGGGTTGCCGGCCCTCGACATCGGGCGAGTTTGGTGATGCGTAACTAAAAATTTTTCTGGTCATCATATGTTCAAAATTTGGTTATTGGTGATTTTAGCTTGTACTGTGGGTGGATGCTGTTGATATTCCCTGTGAGAGTTTTAAATGTGAAATAAACATGCTCACAGTTGCCATTTTCCTTCCCCATAAACTACTGTGTTAAGTGAGTAGTGGGTGTGTAACCTTTACCTTAAGTGACCGGGGTCCCTATGGACCCCAACATTTGTTTTCGGCGCTGGCCGCTTACAGGTGGGATTTTGTTCGCCCGAAATTTTTTCTGACTTTTCAATACGCCTTCTTTTCATACCAAAAAATATAATTCGGCCAAGCCGTTAATGCCCGCGTTAATTAGTTAGTGGGAACCCACCCCCCTTGGGCACAAAGGAGTCATCTGAGAATAGTTTTAAAATCGCATGTTATTATATTTTTATTAGTCTCTTTTCTATATTTGTTATTAATATCTTTCTAAATCGTTTTGTTGTTTAAAATGACCAAATCTTACTGTATTTACAACTCACGTAATAATGGATATAGAAATGTATTAAATAGATTTAATTTGGATGCTTATTGTACTCATTATAGTAAACCTGTCATATACACTGTATAATTCTTCTATTGTTTAAACACTATAATTCGATAACGTTATTGTATTGTCATTAATGTATAATATGGAAGATTCTGTGTGAATAAAATAATGTCTAGCCTGTCAATCGAAAATCAGAGCTTTTTTGGGCTGATAGATGTGCCAAAGTATACATATAAATAAACAATTTATAATAAGAATAAAATAAATCATTAACCTGAAACAAATGATTTCAGTGAGGACTGTTGCTAAACGTTTTGTGCTAACCGTTTAATGTATCAAACTCGATGAAATGACGTATTTGCAGCACCCAGTAAAAATCCAGATTTTCTAAACTGCAAGTTTTGTGTTAAATATAGGTAAATTGTTTCTCTAGAGTAGATATCAACTAAAATATTGTAAAATGTGATGTAAGTGCGTGGCTATTGGAATTTTTCCGTCTTTTTTGCCCACTTTCGGGTGTTTTGAAAACATGTTTTTGCCCCTAATTGCAGCCCAAATATAAATTTTCATTTTTATTGCTGATTGTAGTTTGTCCTTATGAACCCTTTACATGTGGTATAAATTTCATGCAAAAATTCTGTCGGAAAAGTGGTTTCCTTAATGTGCCCCACCCCCCGGGCCCTACGGGAGCAGAAAAACCCTTGGTCACATAAGGAATCACACCACTAAAAAATTAAAAAAAAAAAAAAAAAAAACTTGTGTACAAAATGACCTCTCACAAACTTGAAATTTCTCGGCTATAAGCGACTGGTTAGATTCAAAACTTATATTTTTAGGAAGATTAGGACCATACTCTTCAACAAAAAGAAAAGTCAATGATGAAGGCATTGATTTTTTTTGAGCTACACAACATGGAAATCTTTGCTCATGTTTTCAAAACGTCCAACCAAGTTGAACTGTTAACTAGGATTAAAATTGCACAGTTTCCTCAAACCCTCAGAAATTATACAAAATGGCACAGACAAATCTTAACCACTCAAATGGGTTTGTTACTAGTCCACATATTATGATTAAGTTCAAATTTCATTTCAAGACACAACTTTCCAACATTTTGTGAGTCTTCAATTTTAGGCAAGGGCCATATTTTGGACGCCAACACTGCCGGCCTGACGTCGTCTGCTACACCTAGTTTATTTATTGTGTGATTCCTTAAGTGTTAGTTTTGATACCAAACACACTCAATACATAGACAGCTAATAATGCTGAAACACACGGAATTTGGTTTTTCATAGTTTCCCTGTATTTATGACGTCTCGTACGTCACAGATGACATTTTTTAATTTAGTAGTTAATGTAAAAGGATAGTATCTCAAATTCAGCATGTTACAGTATACTAACAGTTATTTTTTTCCAACTGAAAAATTGACAGCAAAGGTAGAACACTGCAGTGTTCAAAGATATGAAATCACCTATTCAATTACGTTTACAGTAAGTGTCCGTACGGAAATTAATGATTAAAATATTCCGATTTGTTCGTTTTTGGTTGCTTTTGGGCTTACCACTTATAGGGTATGTTCGGATACCTATACTTTGTTACAAACATCAAAATTGATTTTGAAATTTTTTCGATTTATGATTAAGCCCGGCCAAAGGGACCCCAATATGACTTGTGACGGCGTTGTTTGTTAAGGTCCAACCTAGTGGATTCATACACCTATGGGGATGTACATCAACGTATGGTGGTGTTGGCCTTTCTACAGTTTGTATTTAGGACACAATGCCAAAAATGTCAAAATTGTCCAAAAATAGGTAACTCAGTCGAAATGCATTCTGTCTTCAAATAATCTATTCCGAACATTCCATTTACCTTCAAAGAGTCATAGTTAAGTGAATATAATGGAAGTCATTCCAATTTATATATTTTGGTTCAAAATGGCAAAAAAGTCGAAATTGTCCAAAAATATGTAAAAATCAGTCCGAATGCATATCCTTTCTTTAAAATAATCTATCAGAACCTGTCCATTTACCCTTAAAAGGATTCCTATTTAAGTGAATATAAGGAAAGCCATTCCAATTTTCAATTTTGGGGCAAAAGACAAAAAAGGTCAAAATTCCAAAAATAGTTTAAATCAGTCGAACTACATTCATTTCTTAAATAATTGATTTTAGAACATGTCCATTCATCTCAAAGGAGTCATAATTTAGTGGGTAAATCATTGAAGCCATTCCGATTTATGATTTGGGGGTACATTGGGCCAAAAATGGATACCTCATTCCCAATACCTTCATTTTCACAAACTTTTCAAGGAACATTGCCGTATATCTCTATCAATTAGGAAACGTCAATAAGTAGGTTTAGTGCTTGTCATTCTAGTTTTCATCTATTTAGATCAAAATGACTCAAAATAAGGTCAAAATTGTTTCCCAAATGGTCAAATCACTTACGTCCAAAGGTGTCATAATAAGTTAATAGAAAGCTAGTTGCTTAATTGACATATTTGGGTTGAAATGGCCAACTCTATTTCATACCCTCTTTTCAAATATGTCTATAGTTCTTTGCCTTTTCGTCAGGTGAAAAGAGTGCTAGCTATTTAACTTAGAAATTCTGAGTCAAATGGAATAAATAGGACGAAATGCCATCCAAAAACTTTTCAAAATCAATAAAATTTGTGAAGATAACGAAACGTTATCACTTTGTCTTACTCTTACGTATGGTCTTCTTTTTTGCACAGTAAGTCAAAAGAATATGTGCGTTTACATCCCACGGATACATTAAGTAAACATGGTATATATGCCTGCTAGGCCAGTCATATTTTTGGAGTCCGAAATGGAAAGAAATTTTAAATTTTCCCCAAATATCACAAAAGTAATTTTCTTTGAACTTACCGCCATTCTGATTGAACACAAAGGACACATACATTGTT
>JAMKCH010085763.1:0-41168 GCA_023653785.1 Ophioderma brevispina | reverse complement strand
CGGGGCGCCCGGAGCCATAGTCCGGTTTCCCTAGGAAACGACAACGGAATAAAGCTGTAATTAATTTTGCGTGAAGAGTCAACTGCATAGTGCCCCTAATTCTTTACCGTTGTAGGTAGACTATGAGTTCGGAGGACCATATATCCTCACACAGGGTCAAAATTTAACCTGGTTTTGAGTTCGCAAACTTTCGCTTCTCGCCCTCACCCTCCCCACAGACAAATAAAAACCGAGTCTTTGACAAAGACTAGATTAATATTATTATAGTTTTGGTATTATTTTAATAATCCCCAGGTTTGTACAAAATATTGGAGAACACAGACATATTAAAATAGTGCGCTCTCAAAATTGTTCAAACCAATATTGTGCATGGTGCAATGCTTTTGTCATTTAGTTCTCACCTGAAATGAACTAGTCCAAATCAACATCTTAATTTCTTAATTAAAAAAAAAAAAAAAAACTCAAACGCTCAATTCTATTAAACCTGCCAGGGTAAAACTAATCTGACAACATCTGAATATGCCCATGCAAAATAAATAACGCGGGATATTAATAGAATCAACATAGGAACTTGGCGCGCCTTTTTAAACAGTTAAAATAACACTTAGCGTTGGTTAGATGTGATTGAAAACCAGCCTCATATCTTGAAGCTATAACAACTAGTTTACGAAGGATAGGGTAATATGGAGTTGTGAAATTAACACTCTAGTGCACCAGTGTCTGTTGATTAGCCAGTGTTGTTCAGTCGCATTCTCCAGCGAATAGTCTCTAGTAAGGTTATCTGAGGCATAGAGCACATTATATAAACCTTCAACGCCAAACAAAGATTCGTAGATAACGCTTTACTACAAACAAAAGAATCTTGATAATTTGTGCACTCCGTCTTCTGGTGACTCAGACAAACCTCTAAAAACACGAGAATGATTCGTAAAATATAAAGCTCTGAACAACAATGGATAATCATAACACATATTTACCAACCATGTCCATCAGCATCGTTAAGGGTTGGTTGACAAAGTTATCCTAATGTGTGTGAAATGGCGTGCTTGAGTGCTTTCAATTCCTCATTTCTCCGGACCTCTATATAATATTTTTTCATTCAAAAAAAACTGTGGATTAGATAAATGAGTTTTCTGATGTTCAAATTGAAAAACCGAACTTTTTCAAATTGGAAATTAAATCGTAACCTATCACTTATAAAACATCATTTTTTTAAAAATAAATTTTAACAAAAATCCTAGTATACAACCTAAAATAGGGTATTCTATAGGAAAACGTAGATTTTCAAAAACTTTGTTTATTATTCATAAGTTTTTTTTTCGAAAAAGTTTATCATTCTTCATGATTTAATGATTGACAGTTGAAAACCATGTTTCTCAAAAGTATTTCAATAAACTTAGTTTTCAAGTAAACCTCCAGTCGGTTATTGAATTGAAAAAACGATTATCACTTTATCAAATTAAAAGTTTTTCAACTCGGTTATGAAAAAATGGTTTAGCTTTCTCACTGAAATCGATATTTGTGAGTTTATAATTACAAAGTTCGAACTGACCTTTTGGTGATTTAGGAAATATAAAATAAAACAACCAAAATTCTAAACTATCAAAGAATTTTATCGGAAACGTGACCTTAAACAACTTGACATTTGAAACTTTAAAGATATAGATTAAAATTATAAGGCTTAGCAAATATAAAATTTTAAATCTCGCAATAGCTCTAAAATGACATTAAAACCTTGTAATATCTCAGTCACAATATGATACTGACAAACTCAATTATGAACTTGAAGAACTAGGGTTTTAAAATGAATGACAAACTTTTCAGTAAATTTTAATAGCTTTTCTCGATACACTAAGTTTTAATAAAACAAAACTAAATTTTCAAGTTGAAAAACTAAGTTTTCTGTTAAATATACGAATTTCAAGAAAAATAATTAAAAAGTAAATTATACCAAAAAAATTAACGAAGTATTAGATTTGGCCTGCCATATATTGCATACTATATACCCTACACTGTAAAAAATTACAGTGCCATTTACAGGAAAAATACTGTTAAAAACTTCCCAAACTTACAGTATTGCTGGAATTTGGAAATACAGGGAAAAAATGTAACTTTTATGTCCCATTTCCAACCTATAATGACAAAATCTAAAGTGAAGACGTTATCGAAATTAATGATATAACAACCTCATTATTCACACTATGAATTTTTTCAATTATACCATTACGTAAAACTAAAATATACAGAAAATACTGTCACTTTTACATGAAAATCCGGCGGGCAATTCTGCCAACAAAACCCCGACATATCTTTTACGGTTTTTTCAATTTACTGTAATATTTTACAGTTTGATGTAAGACATTATACAACAAACTGTGAAATTTTGCATTATATGCCTGTAAAAATTGTGGATAGGCACTACTAAGTTGGGGGTGTTTCGTTAGTGCTTTTTTATTCTCCACACATTCACATCTCCGTATAATAGCTCCCAACTATATATGTTTTTAAGTCGTTTTGGATTAGATTAATATTTACAAATATACTTTAAATTTTACGGTAATTGTGGCAAATTGCTGCCAGTATTTTACTGTAAAATTTACAGTATTTTGTTACAGTGTACTGTTGCCACGTAGAAACCCGCACCCATCGAACAGTGGCGTAGCCGGGGGGGGGGGGGGCAGGGGTCAGGATAATCTTGGTCCCCCCCCTCCTCTTTCCATTCCCCCCCGAAAAATATTGATTTTCTGCCATGGTTTCAATACAATATGTTTACATATACATGTTTTTCATTCAATTTACTGTATATTTTACAGTTTGATGTAAACATTATACAACAAACTGTAATTTATGCATTAGGCACTGGGTACCAAATGTGGATAGGCCTACGGACGTTGGGGTGTTCTGTTGTGCCTTTTTTATCCGCACACATTCACATCTCCCGTATAATGCTCACCAATCATTATTTTTTTCAGCCGTTTTATTAAATAATCAAATATTTACAATATACTTTAAATTTTACGGTAATTTGTTGCAGCATTGCTGCCAGTATTTTACTGTAATTTCTCAGTATTTTTTACAGTGTACTGTTGCCACGTAGAGACCCCATCGAACAGTGGCGTAGCCGGGGGTGGGGGGGCAGGGGGCAGGATAATCTTGTGGCCCCCCCCATCCCCGTTTCCACCCCCCTGAAAAAATAGTGATTATTCTGCCCATGTGTCATACTATAAAACAACTAGGCCTATCTATTATACTCTACTAACACATTTTAATGTATGCTAATTGGCGGATTTAGGGGCGCATAATGTACCGGAGCATTGTAGATGTAATAAAAAATCTAGAACGCACGCACCGGGGGAAGGTCCCCTTAATTGACATTTACTTTACTTTCATTTGACGGAGTTGCGCTACTCGAAAACAAAGATTATTACTGGACAATAGCTTTTAACATGATCCACCTTTAATTGAATGCACGCCATAATAGCTTGTCAATAACCGCTCAATAATGGGCGTGATTGGCAGTGCTGTTGTTTATGGTAATTATTATCATATTACAATAAACGGGATGGGTCAAGTATTCTGCCACCACATCCTGCAATATGCAGCTTATTCGGCATCGAGGCTGCCGCATTCATTTGGTGGATGCACAATACCAAATGATTTTAAACTAACCAATTATCGCCTGTAGACCCTGTGTGTGTACGATACAAGGTCTTCATGGGTGATAGTGTGAACCCACAGATCCATGTCATATAGACACACTAGTACTAGCCTAAAGATCGACCACATAGCCTTTACTTGGAGAATCCCACTTCAAATAATATGATCCATAGTTATTAACTGGAAAGCTAACTGGCAATATTTTGCTGCGGCAGTCCCCTCTTGTGTAGCTATTCTCTGTCCGTAAGAATACTGCTTGTAATCTCAATGAAACACATGGCTTAAAATGTGGTGTATAGGATGGAATCTACCCCTCAACAAACAATAACCCTACAACTGAGAATTGGATCGATACGGGTGATTGTTAAGAAGGCCAATTGATGACCGGTGTTTTAATTCGTAAAGTTATTTATTTTTCTAGGGTGTATTTTCTTAATTTTCACACATATTCATATTATTATTTTATATTTGAACTGGAACACGCTAAGTGTATGGCGGATATTTGACTGAGGCTGCGTGAATTATGTTAGATAATTGGGTCTGGGCATGAGTTTGTGCACTGTTCGAACAGTGCACAAACTGATGCCCAGACCCAATTATCTAACACAATTCACTTAGCTACGTCAATTATCCTTTACATAACCACTTAAGTGTGCAACTTAAACTTGTCCGCGGGAGTATTTTCAGGCTAGTTAATACAAAAGTTGGGTGGAGAATGCTATGGAGCTAATGAGCTGAAGTTGATGTCACAACCATTTCAGAAGAACATTATTGTCCTAACTATGCATGGCTTATACACTTCTGTTGCGTTTTAAATTTCTGGGTCCTTGGAGGTCTTGAACTGTTCCCTAGGAAGGATGTAGACCTAACAACAATAGGATGGAGAGTACGTGATGTTTAAAAACCAAATATGGTATCACGTGCTTTCTCATACCGATCGCTTACTAGAATACCGGTTGTTCGGCGATAATTGTGAATTATGTGCATTGCCGACCTGAGGAACGTAATGCTGTCCTAAGGGTGTTTTCAGGCTAGATGTCACGAATATTATCTACGGTAGATACGAAGAAAACACCTCGAAAACAATGTTGAGAGGGTTGTTAAAAACTGAAAACCTTTGCTCATCTGAATGCTAAGGGGGGGCAAATGACTATCGCCCCTCCCCCTCTCCCAAAACCATGTCGGATGCATTTTAGGAAAGATCTTGTTTGTGGCCCAGTGCAATTTACGTTTTACGCCTTGTTGTCTTAGCGGATGTATGTCGCTTCAATAAACGGAAGAAGCGTTTACCATTTTAATAGGTTAGCAATCACCTGGTTGTTTGAAATCAGTCTGTTCTCAAAGGAATTGTTTCTTCCTTTGGCGGTATTTTAATGTAGCTCCACAAAGAGCGAACAATTCCTAATATAAAGACAAAAAACTTATATAAGGAAGAATCCTTAAAGATGTTGTCGTGAGTATGAAAAGGAGAAAAGGGTAAAAGCTAGTAATTGTCTGCTGGATGCGTGGCGGGGATTTTCTGTTGCGCGTCTTGTCGTCCTCAGGGAAACCTGGCGTTCCAATAAAAGGTACAAAAGTTTAACATTTACTCGGCAGCTAATCACTTTATTATTTGCAGTCAGTGTCGCTCGTACTACTCTGCGAAGATGAAGGTAATTTCTGCCTCCTGTTTGACAGATTGTCCGCCAGATGTATGTGTGGTCTATGATCGTTCAAATAGAGCGTTCCATTTAGGCACGATAACTAGATGTGCTCTTGGGGGTTAACTGGCATTTTGGCGCTCTTTTTTCCCACTTTTTTTGCATTTGCAGTGTCAAATCGATCTATTTAAACAGCCATCAAGAACAAACCGTGAAAATACAGATGGCGATTGTCAAGCTGTCTAGAAAACTTTCGGAAACGGTCCCGAAGGGTAAGAATTGAAAAATTGTGTCAGTATTAGCGAAACTGCTAGAGGTTCTCTGGGGACGAACCTAATTATACCCGGTGGTATGCGGTAGGCACCGCTCTCGAAGTTTCCGTTTGAAGTCGTGCTGTGCGGAAGACAACGCGATATATTACTTCAAAATATAGGTGAAGGCCTTCTTTTACCAACTCCCTGAACCTGATATTTGTGGATTGTTTTGACAAATCTATCACGATTTATAACTAGGCAAGCCTAGCAGGATTCTTGTATTGTTTACAAGAAGTCTCTGAGGGAATACTTCATATTGTTTGTAACATGTGTTATATAGACAGCGGCCTCCAGTTGTGGTGTACCAAACAAGTGAAGCAAACCCGTGATTTTGGCTTAGCACAGAAACGGACTTTTCAAAGACTCTACATAATCACTGTAAAAATATAAGGAGTAAATAAAGAGAGTAAAAATTGAACAAACATGAGTAACTCTCACCCAAAAATGCGTATGGTTTACTCGTCACCTTCCGGCTGTTTTACCACCTCCGGTTGAAAGTATTGTTATAAACAATTATCACAAAATCCCTCAGGTCGACCAGGCGGTAACGTTTTGAATGCCTCCCTTAAAATTGAACGATTTGTTTTTGCTATAAAATGTCCTCACGTACCTACGTAACAGGACAACGTGTAAACAAAACGCTAACCAATGTAGTTTTAATGAATGTGCCAAATGTAGTTCTGTTCTATGGTGTTTTTGTTTTTATTTAATATTTTCTCAGTGTTGGATGAAAAACTAATGATGAAAAAGGAACAAAAATCTGAAATTTTATCTGTAAGATCGTGTCTGTGCATGTGCATCGAAAAGTGCACTCTAGTTCACTGCTCAAATCAGCGCTGTTTTAATCAGTTTTGTTAATGTTGTCTTGAGGAAATGGTATAACACACACATATGGAAAAATTGCGATTAAGAGAGATGAAATTCAACAACACGGAAACTAATTCTTGATCAAAACTTTTAATAGCTTTTTGAAATAACAATGGGCACTGTCAGGCGAAAATGCAGCAAAAACAAACAAACAAACAAACGACGAAGAAAAACAAAAACAAAAAACAAAAAGATATAATTGGATCGTTGAAGTTTGATTTATTTTCCCAAATCAAAATGTGCTAAAAATCGACAAAGTATTGTTTTGCTATCGAGAATGTTTTTAATGATATTTGTCATTCGTAAAATTGTATATCTTGACATAAATCTACCCAGAATAGGAGGATCCTCGGAATCTCTGTAATCATCTAGTAAGATTAATGTTACGAGCAAGTGGAAACTGAAGCCAATAACATCATAACCTTTTGCCCTCTTAGCGATTAGATCTGAAACAAGGAAATGGCCGAGCACCTAGGGGCAACCTGCTCTAGCTGGATCAAGTAAAGTAATTTGAAGCAATAATGAAGGATTTTGCATTTTATTCACTACAATACTTCCGTCCACCTTGCGGCCCTATTCAATGATACAAGTGAAGCCGATTTGATATGAGATTGATCGAGTGCGGAAATGGCCAGCCCGTTAGTGTTAAAGGCGGGAAAATATTCAGCATACACTTGTTAACACTTTGCGCGCGATAATGAATATGAGTTGCAAGAGTTAACATTTTACTTACAAAAAGTTTCCTTTTGAAAAGGGTGATTTTGAGGGATTAAAAGCATAGACGTTAAACATTCCTAGCCTATTATATGATATGCCGATGGATAGTGCAATGAGTACTAATATTGTGTTATGGTGTGTACTTCCGTAGGATTTTCATGCCAAAATTGATTTTGTTGCGGTTTGGGTTTCAATATATAGGCCTAGACTGTCAGAAAATGACGGGGTTCAAATTTTCAGACCGCTGTTTCTTTTCTTCAATGGGAAACGTTAGTACGGAGATAGTTTGAAAATCAAGCTAAATTACTTTAAAATAATACACCCAAATATTCATCTTGTTTAGAGGATTAAAATAAGGCAAAGTTTGTCTAGGGTATGACCAATAGTCACAGGGCTATAAAGGTTCAAGGTCATCCTGGGGTAAATGCTCAGATGTTTTTGAATGTGGTGTCAAATGATTCCTCTTGTCATACTGAAGCAGAAAATGATTTCTAACTGATTTACAATTCCCTTATTTTGTCTCCATTTTATAGTGTAGATCAAGTATAAATAACCGTAACTCGACTAATATTAAAGATTAAAATTCCAGTCGGATTGTATTAGAAGTACATAATGCAGAGTATTAATCGAGTTTCTATGAATTAATATATGCCATATTGTATAGACTACTACAATATTCCCGCATTATAAATTTATATTACAAAAACAAGTCGCCACAATTCACACTCATGCCGTCTTATCACACATTTCTTTGTGGTTACTACCTCATTTAAAAACACATGTGTAAGTCGACATTTTCAATCGACAAAAATTCCGTAGAGAGCAGCAATTGAGTATTATTGCCTGATTAGAATATATACAACAAATTTCAGTAGTTAATAACACGAACATCTTTATCATAATGTATAAACTCAATTTTGTGGTGATCTGTGAATCGGTATTGGTTATCTGCTTAATGTGTCCAAGACAACCGCCGAGCTTTCTTACTGTGTAAAAACAAGTTAAAAATTTGTGTGATTTTACCTACTTGTTTTAAACAATAAAATCGTAGAAACTTTTATATATCGACTAATTAAATGTAAAAGTACTTCAATCAAATGTTGTGATGGTGTCTTCTTTTATCAAAATGTAAGCCCTGTTGTATCTGAGCAGGTTTGACTCGAAACTACTCACTCGGAGTGACGGTTCCCCAACGGTTCATGCAGCGATTAGACCCTAAAGTTGGTATTCTAAAAGGTAACTAACTTTAGACCCTGGGTTTAATCAGGGTTCGTCCTACAAGAATGGACCGTTTTTTCTTACAACATACTCTAAAAGTGTGCGTAACGGGCGTGAAAATTCCTCATGATGCCTGTTACCAGCCCATCCATGAGGAATTTTTCTTGTAGGACAACCCGGGTTTAAACCCAGTCTAAAGTTATATCTTTCCCTTTCGAATACCCTCCTAGATGTTTGGTACGAAAGGAACTGGTTTCAACCTAATTAACATCAGGGGAGCTGTTAATAATTAGCAGGCAACAGCGGTTACGATCATCTGGCAAGGGCGTGGCATACAAAATTTCGATATATGTGATATACTACTAGTATCAATCATTATTATTATTATAAATGAAGATCGTTCATGTACTTTATTAATCTGCGAAACAATAACCTTAAAAGCGAAGCTGGATGATCGGTTCAACACAATGAACTTCCGTATCTCAACTAATTAGTCCCATGGATAGATATGCAAATGTCTTCAAATTTGAAATATATATCTGTATGCTTTAATAATCCATTTCATTGTAAATTTTGTCTAGATTGGGGTCACGACTATCGTTTTTGGAGAGCATTCAACTGTTTTCACTTCGAAAACCGATTGATAAAAATGAAGGCGTTATCTTTAAAGCTAGTGATTCAAAATCATGGGAAAATCGCAGTACGAAGCCTGGCAGAACTTTGTCAAAGCTTCTTCCACTATTTCCATCGTCGTACAATAGAAATGTGATCACCCTTTGGGCGGTAGATTATACAGTCAATGGTAACTGTTAATACTGTCACTGTCTGCGGAAACTTCATGCTATACACATTCCCTTTGTTATTAATATGATTGCCTGATATTGATATTGATATACGATAAAATACCCATTGCGATAAAAATAACCAATTTTTTTACAGCACTAAATGTTGGGTTATACGATCTGAAGTTTTAGCCAAAAGCATATACGTATAATTTAATTGAAGTTTTCAGCATATGTACCGTTCAATTTTCCCTCCACATATATCTGTAGTTTAAGTTTTTGAGTATCTGGCAGTTTTATACTGCTTCAGATATTATATCAGAAAACACCTGTCCCAATGTAAACAAGATAGGTCCAGTAACACTTTTAATGAGTCACCTAAGATTGAAGTCAATGGCGATGCACAAAAATTCAACGCTTATGTTCCTTGGTCCTAATAAGAGGATCTGCCTAAATAGTCCTGTGCTTCTGACGTGTACCAGTTTACTTCGGTGGTTCTTGGCACCGATGCCCACATTTAGAATTAAACTGTGCATTGAGCCCGGCCCAAAATCCCTACATTTAGTTAAGATTCAGATTTAACGTATCCCAATTAATTGATGCCGTAATGTGCTTTGTAATAACTATCTTGTGTTATCTAAAACCTAAGCAAGACATATTGTGTGATTTAAATACGATCTAGCAACCCTCGGACTTCGAGGTACTCAAGGATGGGCAACCACTCCCTCTGCTTGGCTTTGGAAAGTAGTTTGTAAACATCGCCAAGCTATCCTAATACCATGATGTATTCGTAATTATTAATGGCAACTTAGGCTTTGGCGTTCAAATGATAAATGTTAGACGTCCTTTCATTTTCGTAGGTTTACTGATAGTAGGCCCAGCAGCGGGGGAGGAGTAGATGAAAATATCTGATAAAGTTTTTTTCTCAGCTGATTATATCTCTTTGGAAGGTATAGAATGGAATGCGTGGGTGTTAAAATTGCCACCCTTGGGCAATTTGAGAAATCCAAGATGGCCGCCAATTTCACTGTAAAAACCCCAAAATTGGCAGTGTTCCATGGACAAGGACCCCCCAAAATGCATTGGTAATTGGTTTGTTTTTAATATCATTCAAGGTAGGAAATGTAATTAAAATGGATCTTGGAAGGCACTCTTGATTAATTTGAGAACCAAGATGGTCACCATTTTTAAAACAGAAAAACCGACAATGCGACTTTTCAACAGAAAGATCAAACAACCCAAAATACAATGTTTTATCATGTTTTCTCATCTGATTATATAGCTCTACAATGTATACTCTATATTGATTGGATGTAAAATTGGTCCCCTTAGCAATTATGAAAAATGCAAGATGTGGCTGCCGTGTGCCAGAACAAGACTAAATATTGCAGTTTGTACAGACGGGGCAACTCAAAATGCATTTTTGTAGCTTACCCTACCAGAGCGACCAACTGATTGATATGTTTTCGGTGTGCGCTGCGGATGGTCGAGGCAACCGAGCGGCTAACTGTGTCCTTTGCTGCTGATGGACCATATGGGTTGGGGGCGTTTAGATAAAACGCTGTTTGTTCCGGACCCTTCAATATGCTTGAGGTACCATGTTATGCCCTTACCGGGGCACCAGGGTTCTTCTTCGACCGTCCCGCAGCCAAGGCCAGGTCCGGGCAGAAACACTGGCACGGTGTGAAAGACAGAGTCTGATTCTTAGCGTCATTGGACAGGTATGTATTTCGAAAACCCCATCGCCCGGAAGCGACTGCCACCAGAAAGGCCGTCTCCCTAGTCCCAGGAGACTGGCCCCTCTTCCAGTGGTTTCGACTAATAATGCCCTCTAATAACTGGAGCACTAAGCATCAGATCCCACTCCGGAACGAGTTAACTAACCGAGGAACGAACCGAAAACAATCGCCATTCAGCAGATTCATGAGGCTATTGGTCTATTAGAGACGACTGTGCCGTGTCCGAAGCCCCGATGGAGCGCCCCAATCGCGGTAACGGTACACTTGACTGTTTGGACGCTCAAACCCTCAACGAAAATTTCCGTTAGGAAATCCCCTATCTGCCCTACAGACACAGACAGCAGACATCTCTCGATTGGCCGCACCAATCGATAGACCCGGAGAGTCCAGAATCAAAGAGTTCTCAGTTGAACTTCCTCCTTGCTGAGCAGCGAGCGCGGCAGCTGTTCAAGAAATTCCCGCCTGAGTGTATTTGGTGGCGGTAATTGGGTGGCGCCATACAGGGTCCACAGGTTGAGAGCGCGATGGTACGTCCGGGACGGACGCGTCGGCTGGTGGATCGCTACTAGCAGCCACATCCGCCCACTAGACAGTTCTAGAATCTGTTGGGGGAACCACATCTTAGCTCAGCCACATGGGAACATCAACGAACCAGGCAATTGGTCGGCCCAAGCTCCTTCTCGAGGACTCTCGGATCATCGCAATGGGAGGGGGAGGGTATGAATGAAGCACTGAATCCAACCATCGCGTCTGACCCACAGCACTTGATCTCGCCTCCATGAGTAGTTACCCTGAAGCTGGTGACTCCCAGTGGAGGCGAATATGTCGCACGTGGGGACGCTGTAGCCTCTGAAAAATTGGCCGGCAGGAGGTGCCATTCCACTGACGACCCCTTACCTTCGATGACGCCTGGCATGCGGTTGCCCTTCCGGGAGAGGACGTCTCCTAGGACGTTCTCCACCCCGGTCATGTTTGATGCATTATTTAAGGCAAATTCCCGTGCCTGCACCACTCTAGGAGCCTGACTCCTCCTTGCAGCGACTGAGGTTCCTTGTCCCCCCCCCCCCCCGATGTTGTCCGCATCGGATCAGGATCACCTTTCCCTGGGCAGGGCGATCCAGTGGCTTCAGGTGCAGGAAGATTCCCTACAGCGCGAGAAATTGATATGATCGTGAGCTTGCCCCCCATGGCGAAGACCAACGCCTCAACCCTTGGTGGGCCCCTAAGTGGGCCCTCACACCGACCATCGGTCGTCAGCGTCACGGAGGGTGTTAATTTCTGAAGGGGGCTCCCACATCCAACTTGCGATGATGTGTCCACCAACTGAGTCGGGAACCTGCCCGCTTCAGGGGGCACTTGAATCCGGAGGGACATTGGTGGTACCAGGGTCGGAAGTACCGTGATCATGTGGGAGCTGGATACCCCTCATGCCTATCTGATAGTAACCATCCCAAAGAGGCTTGCCAGAAGTCCCAGAAGCCGAAGCCATAGCCTGGCTGGGACGGACCTGCTCTCCAAGATTGCTCTGGCACACGCCACGACCGAGGCTACTCTTTCTGCAGAAGTGCCCTCACCTTACAACAAAAATCCAGTCTCGCTCCCCAGACACTGGGTGCTCTGTGAGAGTGAGAGGATTGACTTGTCAGGTTGATGAAACCGAGTGACCTCATCAGGTAGGACCTCTTCTATAAATGGCCTGGAGCCACTTCGCGGAGGGTGCCACCATTATCCAGTCGTCTAAGTAGACGATATGACTCCGCGACCACTCTTCACGACCCTTGTGAAGTCCTTGGAGAAGGTCGACATGCCGGAGGGCAGACCCTGAACTGGTAAGCCACTCAGCTTCGCCTTTGTGTTGCTACACGTCCTGTTATCAAGGCGATATTTCAGGGCCTGTCCTGATGACATCACCTGTGCATGGGGCATGTCTTTATTGATATCAATGCAACCGTACAAGCACCTTGATATCATGCCAGATCTTACTGGCTACCCACGGTCCGAGTGGTTGTGCCACCGTAGCACCCTTATACGGCCATGGCAGGTTGGAGCCTTGAAAGTATTACTAGGTACACAGTGTTCATTAACCTGCCCGGGTGTTCGTGGAATCGTCGCAGTGATGTCCTGAGGCAGTCACATCCTCATTCCTGGCCATCTTGGGCAATTGCAATATCAGTCGCTGTCGGAGGCAACAGAATGTCGTGGGGCGTAAGGACATCTAAAGTGCTCACCTAACTATGTCTCTGTCCACCCACTAATGAGCCTTCAGGAAAATGTAGCCGTGCACATCTTCAGGTCGCTATCTGGAGGGATGCTCTGAAATCTGATCCATCTGATCTGGTTACCACTTAGCATGGCTGGAAACGAAGGCCAGCTCTGTTGCCAGTCGCATGCCCAATGATGTGCCCTTGAGCTGCTATAAATTATGAACGTTGATTGAAGTGCTCATATGGAGGTAAAGTTGCTCAGTGGCAGTGAGGCACCATGGGGATCAAAGGTGTGGATGTGTCCTCTGCAAATATGACTTGTTCCATCTTCTGTTCATGCCATGGAGCAGCGAACTTAGCGAAATGAGAAACAAAACAATAAACCAAGCGGAATACTAACGGACAATAATTCGAAACATTATGGACATAAGTCAATTATAGGTGGCCATTGCTCTGGTTGGGTGTCAAATTTGACAACTAGTAGTACGCGGTTACTTTATACTCTCAACAATTGTTTCTTACTATGCTTAGTGTCCGAGTGTCTTCAAAATACCCCCTCGAGTAATGTAAGAAATGCTCTTGCCTTCATTTATCATTGATTTTGAGGTAACTTTTTTTATGAAAATCAGCGCCTTTAAAACATTCAGCGGCGGCCATACTTGAATATCTTTTTATTAGCCAATGTGACAGTAAATTTAGTATTTTATAATTTCAAGACAGATTATGGCAAGGGTAATAACAGTCAACTTACATCGTAGAACTTGTATTTTTGGTTGCACTTCAATGGAAAACTTTGCATTTGTGAGTTTCCTCTTCAAAATGGTGGCCATCTTGGATTTAACTAATTATTCAAGCTGGCTCTAAATATCAAATTTGACATTTTAAGTTCCTACCCAACATCCACAATTAGCACAAAAACATTAATACCATGCATTTTTGGGTGGCCTCCTGTCTGTGTAAAATGACACAATTTTAGCGTTTTTAACAGCCCAAGGGCGGCCATATTGATTTCCAATTGCCAAGTGTTGCCATGTTTACACCCACCTTAGTTCCATTGTATACCCTTTTAGAAGATATAATCAGCGGGAACAAAATACTTTTATCAGAGATTTTGATCTCATGCCAAGATAGGCTTCCTGCTTCCGGATAGCGCTTTCATTTGTTGCTTCGTATTTCCTAGTCTTATATAATACTTTTCATCATCTACTTCTTCAACATCTTCATTCACCATCTTCTACTTCTTTGCTTCATATTAACCTCTTTTCTGCTCTTTTCTTCTTCCTTCTTTCTTTTTCTGCTTCTTCCCTTCTTCTGCTTCTCTTCTCTTCTTCTTCCTTCACTCAGTCGTCTTTTGAAACTATAAAATCTACATATTACAGAGATGTATGTTAAAGCAAAACGTCTTTTCCTTGTTGAAATACCATATTTCATTCTCCTTTTTTTCTAACGTGTCATCTTCTCTTTTCTATTTGTCTACTTTCTAAAATTACATTTACAAGGAGGCTTGGTGCAGAATAGGTGGCTAATTTCTTTTATTCATTCTTTTCTATACAGGTATTGCTTCGTTTTCTTCTTTTGTCTTTCTTATAAGTTAATGAATACGCGTTGGATATCTGTACATATTCTGTCTAGGCCATCAGGTGTGTCCCGTCTAAAAGCAGATACTTTAAGAATGTTCGCATATTTTGACTTTAAGTTGATACCTTGGATTAGCCCAAGCGACTACTACAATAAGACAGGGATTTGGGATTTAAGTAGCATTCTTAATAACCTATATCTCGCCCACATGTCACCTCGCGTGGGCGCACCTTTATAGCACTTTATTTATCTGACATCTTACATTTTTATTCAGGTACACTAGTTGGAATCGTATGTCCAAAACTTATATGAAAACAAATAAGATTTTCATCATACTTTCCTAAATAAAATTTAGTCAGAAAACAAGGTTTTGTTTATTTATATGACCGAAGAGCGTCCGTTTATTGGGACCAATTGAGAGGTGCAAGTGGTATTGGCCTATCGGGTTGCGCGAGCGGCTTTTAACAAACCAGGCTACGAGGGAATGGCAAACCTTAGCGCGCTTATTAAAGCAAACGCGAGAGGTTGGCTGGCTAGATGTGATTTTGTTCAAAGCCAGTCTTTCTGTTTGCTCGCCAATTTTGAAAGGACAAAAGGCGTTTGGAGAGATGCGGTTGCATAAAGGCCTGTGATTCACCTTAGGATTGTCCATGTAAATAATCGAAGACAGACGACAGACCGCCTCTGAGGAACGCGCATTTTTACTTTATAGAAATGTAGATGTACATGTTTTAATGATGTTTCGTTTTTGTATTGTTTTACCTTTTCATATCCCTTACGTCCCTAGTGGGAAAATGATTACCAACCTGACGATCACCGCAAAAAAGGGAGGTGGCGCAATTTGTCTTGTTAGATCTAGGAGCAATTTCACCCTAAACGCAAGGCAAAGGGCGCGCTTCGTGAATTCTTAAAAGTGGGAAAAATGTCATTTAGGGATTTAAGGGATACGCATGCTTGAAAATTAGTGATATTGATAATAATTATGATAATGAAAAAATTGACCCTTTATAGGCTGATAGCGACAAATTGTATTTTGGTATGTCACCAAGGCGCTACTTTTAAAATTTCGCATGCACTGTAAATCAGTGTTTAGAAACATTGTGCGAAGCAGTGTTTAGGTATTAAACATGTCAAATGCTTAAGCACCTACCGTCAAATGCCTAAACACCAGTCGTCAAATGCCTTAACATGTGAACACTTTGAAACCGTTTAGTCTATGAGCCAGTTTCTGTACGGGCCCTAAAAGTCGCCGGTCTGTTGCACCCACCTGGTGATTAATTTTCCAATATATCACCTTAAAGGGGTGTCCCCCTGGCTGGAGGTAAAGCTAATAATGTAATTTTAATAATTCAACGGATTTTTAAAAAAAATCTATAAAAAGCGCATCAAAAATCAGGCAATTTGATAAAATTAGAGCCCTAAAAAGTCAGCTGGAATAGCATTGCTACAAAACCAAATGCTGAGTCCTTGGAACACATTAGGTCTCCCCAATAAGACACAGTGTTGAATTCAAGACGCTAAATTTGACTTTCTACGAATGTCTAACCTTTGTTTGCATATAAACTACTGAAATCAAACTTAACAATTTCCATTCAGGATTCAAGCCCGCTGTGCATAATTGAATGTAAAATGGCCTTAGCATTGAGCCAAGTTTTCTTGTCGTCGAGGTAAAAGATCTTGAAGACCATAAGGAAGTAACGAAATTAAACATCGATAGCACGCAAGCCACTTAAATATACAATTACTTCTAGCAAAAACGAAAACGTTCTTGCTTCCCCAGTGTAATTCGATTTCACATTAGATTTCTCTCATGATTTTAAAATCTTCACGGATTTTCTTTCTACAATTTCCTCCTGCTATTCCACACAAACTTTGGCAAAGTATAACGATACAAATTTGAAATAAATGAATTAGATATAAATGTGAATGTAAATCTTCAATTTATTGTTCATGCAACAGCAGGTCTTGCGAAGCGGTATATATGTAAGAGAGCAAAGCACACCAGCTTGGTGTTTAGAAATACTTACTGTGTTGCAGGCAAATATATAAGTTTGAGAAAATAGGTTTAAATATTTCAAATACATTTCAATACTGATGCCCAATACCACAGTACAAAGCTACACACATATTGAATATTATATTGAATTGTACTTAAAGCAGAGTTCAACAGTTTATTCATGTGTCAACCAGGAAGTACATAAAATATTCATCGGAAGCTCACAAACAATGTATACATGCAATTGCTGGGTGTTTCTATTTGCCCCGATGTGCTATTCAAGGTTTTCTTGAGTTCTCAACAGAAATTTTGTTTTATACATAAATCATTCTTTTCTGTTGGAGTTGCACATATTTCGTTTCTCTCAGATGTGATTTAAAGTGGAATTAGCCTCCTAGAAGGAACATCGAACGTGCAGCAGTACATTATCGTAAAACGAGTGCAATCCCACCTAAGAGGGATATTAGTGAAGAAGTCAACTATGCTATGGAACCAGGTGCAACGAGAGATTTTAAGTCATCCATGTTTTCTGCGATATGTAGTGTAGTGATTTCATATAGATTAGACTTTCAATAGATTCCTTACCTTTTTATTTGGCTACAGAAATAACTTAAATGAAAACAAAAGGTGATTTGTATATGCTTATATTTCAATAGAAAACATAGGCTGAATTTCGTATTTGCTCCTATAGGAAATTAGAAATTTCACAATTTTTGTACCAAAAAACCTGTTCTCAGCTTAATTCTTTCAGATGGGGATATTTTTGAAAGAACGCTTTACACCAGTGCAAAAATCAGAATTTTCACATTTTTAGGGACACCTGTTATTTGAAATCTCTCGTTGCACCTTTAAGAACTATGTTTACTCCTTTCACAACGACGACATCCCAGTAGTTTCTCTCACCGTCACTTTGAGTCCAGGCGCGGTGGAAATCAGCGAGGAGCACAGTGCATTCAGCGATTGTGTAAAAAGTGGCGTTAAAATTGCAAAATATTCAATGAAATGCAAACATCACGTGTTTCCTTTAAATAATAAGACCATATTTGGCATGAGTCATTTTTGTCAATTTTTGCATAAAATTAATCCAAACAATAGTCTTTTGACAATGGTTTTTGAGATGCGGACATTTGGGAAGCCTTCTGAAAAAAAGGAACCTATTTGAAACAAAGTACAGCGTTCACAGGAACGCTTTTCTTTTCTGAATATTACCTTAGTAGTCACATCAAAGCGTCTAGACAAAATTTGAAATTGAATGCCACCTTAAGCCAAGATGGTCACTTGATCTTCCGACTCATATTCCGTTATTCTTGATATTTAATGTAAGTAGCATACAAGCCAAATGTAATTGCTTTATAATAGAATTGGGATATTAAAACATTGTTCATCGCGCAAAGCATGCTTGAGCGACGTTCGTGATTTTTTTTAAACGTATATAGGAGAAAGAGATTTGTAAATTTTCTAAATGGGGGAGAATAAAGACAGAGAGTGTGTGTGGGTGCATGTGTGTGTGTGTGCGCGAACGCATACATGCGTCTATATATATGTGTGTCGCGCGAGCGAGCGCGCGTGTGTGTAAATGCGTGCATGCGTGTCTCTTTTTAAGAATTACTAGCAGGTTAAAATTTCATTTCTGGGAGGTATTGAATAAAATCATTATCACTGGAAGCTTTGGGTTGAACGTCGACCCCCATATTCAAAAAAGGACCAAGTATGATCTAAACCCGGTGTAAAGAAACTGAGTGTCCAACATACGAGAGTGTCCTAGCTACCATAGCAACATATACGGAATAAACTGTGACCTTGTACACGAGGCTATTTGGGTAAAGTACTGAAACAAATGATGCCTACAACACTCAATGGAGAACACAATATATAGATGGGTGTTAGGACACTCAGTCACACGGACACTCTAGTATATGACACCGTGTCTGAAGTTAGGCTACCTTTGAAAATACCACCCCATGTCTATTAATGGTCACATGTGAGCATAGTTATTCGATTTATTACACCATTGTATTTGTACTTGTCTTTCGTGTTTTTATTAACAATTTTACTGAAAAAAATTCTACAAAGGAAGTAAAAAGACCTTGTTTGTTTAACTATTAATTTCTGCTTACCCCCGAGCAAAACTTTGTAAATTATGTATTTTCTACATCTGCCATTCCAATCAAATTGATCACTTAGATATATGAGCTTAGACGTTTAAGTCTTTGCTGTTGCCTGGAACCACATAATCTAGTTATTTATTAGGGCCGACTTCACAACAACATTGCCGGCTGTCCACTGGGTTCTTGAGGTCGGCCGAGTCCATTTATCAACATGTTAGCTGTTTGTTTTTAACAATGGATACTTCTTCACTTCGCAAAACTTTCGCTAATGGAGTGTAGGGCCTTTGTTCAAATCCATAAACTGGATAGGAAGAGTGCTTTGGTCATGGCTCACCTCGACAGAATGAGCCCCAAGCATCTTTGCCTATCTGTTTCCTTTCCTTAACCTGTTAACTCTCGCCTTATCTGGGCTGACGGTAGGTTAGAATGCATAAGCTTCCAGGTAATCATTTTCTCATCCTTTCCAGTCATTTTAGCGAAAAAAAATGTGAAGGTAGCACCTTTACCGTGGGTTGGGTAAGCTTGCAAAGTCATCGGGTAGGACCCAAGAATAATTTACGGTACATTTTGGACAATAATCTGCACAGTATGGAATAAAGCTCTATATATATGTAAAATTAGTCAATTGCCATCATCTACAGCTGAAAACCGTATGAAAATCCGATTATCCTAATTTTTAGCGCAAAATTGGATTTTCGCCTATTTTCTGTAGAAAACGCCAATTTTACCGACTCGCGGATTTTATGACGTCATTTCTTTGTGACACCATACAAGGTATGTTGGTACTTATTTTGGTATCAATGGAAAAGGAGGACCATAGAAGTCCATTGGTATCAAAATCACACGAATCGGGTGGTTTATAACGACCCCCCCCTTGGTAAACCGTGTTGCAAAAAAAGGGCTTGGTAAGTCGAGGGTTAATTTTTTTCTTGTTGAATTCCAGCCTCGTGAAACTGTGAATAGTAAGTGAAAACTAACTAAAGGGAAACTTAACCTAATATCAACTATTTATTTACATCCAAATGGTAAATTCGGAACATTCTAACTGACCATTTGTAGAAAATAACTACAAACAACTGTTAACCGATAACAGACAAGGATTGGGAAAACAAGGTTAACTATTCCATTCACTTTAATGCACTGTTGTCATATATCATGGAAATCACAAAAGGTGCCCCTGGCGAGACTCCACTAATACAACAATCGCAATTTCTGCTTGGCTGCAAGGCGAATGAAATCACGCAATCGATAAATTAGTGAAGGTCAGAGACTACGTAAGGAGTGATTACCCATCTTGACACCCTCTCACGGCTATAAGGCATCGATTACATTACGCAACTCACCCCTAGAATTGCTTACTAACAAGATGGGTCAGGCTATCCACCATAAAAGGGTAGCTGCTGGCACATTTTATACCAAGGGGTCCTTATCTTAATGTATGCAGACATACAGTAAGGGGAGAATCAATACAACTAAGGTAAAATGTGATGTTTTAATTTTCTCGGCTCAATTTTCAAGGCATACGGGTACCTTGTCTAATTGAATAATAGCGTAAGCAAAGTGACCTTGGTGTTAAAAGATATATGTTCATCAAGGCACATGCTGATTGTGAATCATTTTAAAATTCGATTGCAAAGATAGTGAACTCGGGGTTGACCATCTTGTTCACTTTTACCTGGTTTGATGATAAAGTTTTTTAAAGCACCATCTCTTTCTTCTTATCCTATTTTCTCACCCTCCTTTTGTCCACTCTGTTCCCCAACGAGTCTGGCTTTCCTCCAAAGTAGTGGCTATCAATTTGCGTTTCTTCAATTTTGGTTGTCATTGTCTTCTTTGTTTTCTACTTTTCCACGTATATATTAGGTGGTGGGCGAAAACTATTTTGAGGTTACTGAATACTACGTCCTGTTCACAAGTCCAAAGATAGCACTCTGAAGTAACCCTGAAGCTTACCTTCTCCAACCTCACCACGTTGCTCCCTCTTTTACTTCAAATTGAAGCCTTCCCTTAGTTTTTCCTTTGAGAAGGAGTTGACGAAGTGGCCAATCCATTGGCTTTTAATCAATGAGGTCTTGGTTCGAGCTCCGGTTTGGGGGCTTTGGCTTTACGTGAATTTTTTTGGGTTTCCAAGCCATGATCTCGTGTCCAGTTTTTTCTTTTTAACCACTAAGTACCAAACCGGTTTGCCACCCTGCCTTGTCTTTCCACATCTTTTGCGGTAAATTGTTGGTTTACTTCTGTCACTTTGAGTAGCGGCGTCTTGAGAACCATTTGGTTTTCCATCGCGTCATTTCAAACCACTTTTAATTATCTATTTATATGTGGTCAGTTTTTGTTTGGCCTTCCTCCCTCTAACCATTTAGGCGTCTTGTTTGTTCATCATATTTTGTTGGGATTGTGTGCAAGAAACACTAGGAATTTTCGATTGCAGCACGCAATTTTCAAAGAAACTGCTTTTCTTGTTTTCTTCTTTAAATGTATACTTTTGTCAGTAAAGGGAAGTGACTTCCGCTTTTAAAACACATCACCTCACCTCGCCAAAGAAAGTATGAAGAATTTATGATCCCCTGGGTACTATCATTGTCCAATCAAGTTTGAGCGTACATCTCCTCCACTTTTTCCAATGCCCCAAAAAAGCGTAACATCTAAATATTCAGCTCACGCTTTTAAAATCCTCAATCACCCAAATTCGAGTAAGTCACGCGGTGAAGAGAATAGTGCTGATGTGGAAATCAGCCCACTTTATGAGTTCATATACTTATTCATACTTCCAGTGAAGACAATTGTCTCATGCTAACATATCGCAAAGTAAATCAGACAAAAGGATATGTGGATGACTATATTGTATTCCCGTCTTCTTTACCTTTTCCCACCATCTCTTTCGCAGTTTAAAACACTTCACATGTTTTCCAAAGGTAGTCTTAAATTGACCACATGTAGCTTTACCAATTCCTGCATTTCGTGTTCCACCACACAGCCACGTCCCCCCCGACTTACCTTAAAACAAGTTGAGATTTTCATAACATCTGGACGTGGGCTAGTGTAGAAATGCCTATATGACGTGTCAGAATTCGATCTAAATGTATTCTGGAATATATTAGGGGTTTCCTTTTGCATTTTTCTCTCCGTCAACGGAGAGAAAATTACAACAATAGTGGCCTATTGGGCACGTTAACATACATACATTACGCCACGACATCACAAACGTAATGAATGCCGAATCAACTGGCATTTTCGAAATAATGTTTTCTCGAGGATAACTATGAATACATAATCAGAATGGAGTTGCTAGGATCACAAAATGCCCCTTTAATACAGATAGACATGTCAAGATGACATTAAAAACACGCGCAGAGACAGCACAACATGATGTGGTCACGTCACATAATACTTCAGTCTAGAAGGATTATAGGATATTATGTTTCGCCTATACCTACCAAGTTGCAACCCACCACACACGCATATACATAGCTATCAGCTTTAGAGATGGTTCAAAATTCACCGCCTTTTTACTGACTGTCCTGGCGGCTAATCCGTGCATTGTTTAGAACAATAAAACGGCTTCCAACCTGACGAACCGTGCAGAACGGACGAGCAACCGCGGTGTTTGAGTTTGCACCCTCATACCAGTCTACCTCCTGTCTACCTTCTAAGCAGCTTGTCTACCTACCTATTCAGGTACATTTCAAATCCTGTTAGTCGAGAGCTTTGCCCAAACCACGGTTCAAATATTAACAGTCTAAGTATTGCACAACGCAACATCGGTTACCATTTGCTCAACGTAACACATTTTATGATTTTTGTTGGGTATTCTTTAATCAATGTGATCAGTATCGATTTCCTGTTTGCCCAATACTATTTCAATTTTCTTAATCACTTAGACTGTTGATATTTAACACATACTTGTATAAGGTCTTGCGCACTCCCTTTGCTGTTCAGAATGGCGGTCCAAAAACCGATTTTTGTGTTTCGCACAAAATTCTTCGGCCGAAAAATGGAAAACCACTTTCCCAGATGACTTTTCTATTTTACGTCACTGTGCGCTCTCGTTCAGGGGCCCCTTGCAAGCCCGGCCCTGTGGAAAAATAATCCCCTTACGTTGACATGTCGGCGGTCTTGTATCGATTTGTTACTTTTCTACCAATGACCTTTCTTGTTAGCTATCAACCGACTTGCGATCTACCTGTTATATGTACTTTAAAATCTATTCTCAACCACTAACCGTGACTTAATTTTAGTTCTTTGTATCCAACCGACATAATTATACTAACAAACTTGGTCTGTTCTTGGTACAGGTTAGAGCATTTTCACAGAAATCAAACTCAGTTCCACTACAACATGAATGATTGAAAGAGAGTTAAATGACACTTACCAATTCATTACAATACCGCATTTATTCATGCGAATAATTTTAATATTATCAACAGCATACCTGACAAATCATTCTGCCGTAATAATCACGACGGCATATAGCATACACGTCTATTTTTGCCCAGACTTCATTTGGTAAAGTTTATTGTACAAATAGCGACACTTCATACAGGGTCATGCCACAACACTAAAGAGTCTAGCCTCCGATCAATTGACGCTTTTTTTCTCTGTCTCTTTCTTTCTATCTCTTGTCACATTCTCTGTATGTAATTTTCCTTCCGCAGCGTCAATGCACTTATAGATTTTTCTCTCGACACGTAGGCTCACAGTCCACTTTAAATATACTTTTGGACGAAAATCCCCCCCTTGTGAGGTCACAGTAGGATGTTTTTGAGGGCAACTTAATTGGGTATGTTTTTAATTAATCTACTTTTAAAAAATGATATAAATAAGGTAAAAAAATGTCTTTTATCTTGTACATTCATAATTTTGTCTGTATATCCCAAACACCCCTTATAAGCTGAAAAAATCACGGAGCGGACCACTGCCTTGGTTAGGGAGACATTGCTCATAGATCTAACAAGGACAATAATACTACCTCCTTTTTTGCGGTGATAGACTGATTTTTCTCTCAGGATGTTAGGGATATGCCCATCACCCGTTCCAGAGCGTTGTAATTCTTACATTTGCAAGATTAGCAATTGTCACGCTCCCATTTCGTTATTTGTTTGAGTAATAAAGCGTTGTAATTCTTACATTTGCAAGATTAGCAATTGTCACGCTCCCATTTCGTTATTTGTTTGAGTAATAATCTTATATGTCTGTATTACGCCTTTAACAATCTAATATGTCTTGAGTCCTCGAAATCCAAGTCGTCAAACCTGCAGTCTATTGATTTTTTTGGCACATTGGTATATAAAGGGCAAGGAAAAATGTTGGGCGTAGGTGGTGCAAAAAATGTGCCCTCGGATAGAAAGTCCATATTTATTAAGGTATATGAACTCTTGGGAAGGCTACAGAAAGGGATTTCTAGTAAACGGTACACGAAATACAAGACCTTTGCAGGGACCGACAACAATGCTTCTAATGTATGTCTTTAAAAGTACAAAACAAAAGCAATACCCCAAAACGGTGAATTAATTAGTGAATTACTCATTTTTTGCCGACGATGCTAGTTATATTTTTACATTAGCTTATATCTTAAGCACATCAAACAGAACTCGGGTGGCAATAGTAGATTGGGTGAGGTAAAGTAGGGTTATCTCAAAATAACTAGAGATGACGCGTTTTAATTAGAGAGCTGAGCTGGGCCCCAAATAAGGCGCCTTATCTTGAGTTAACAAAGATTATCTCGTGGTATTTCCAGATAAAGAAGCCTTAACTCCAGATGCTAAAATGCTCAATCCCATATCATGACCTTATCTGGAGTTAAAGTCTGACTCAGAGATTTCGAAATATTATTTTTTTGTGTAATAATGAAAAATAGTCAACTAGAACTAAAGATAGTAACCTAAAATGCACAATTCCGAAATTTGAGATGAATCGGAATTTTTCGTTTTGATGCAGTAAACATTTATGTGTAGTATTACGTCCCATAGGATACTGTGTATAACAAAAATTCCGGATCCGGAATCTTATAACAAAGTTGTGATTTTCTATATGAAGGAATTCGATTTAAGCTTAGCAATTTCACACAGTGATTAGTATATGGACAAGCATTATGTACATGCAAAAAACACGATTTTTTTTGGAAATTGAGGGCGCCCTCCTCAGGAAATCTCTGAGTCGGCCTTTAACAAAGCTCAACCAAAAATTACGCTATATCGCTATATTTTCCCGAGACCTTTCGATTTTTAATTTCAATACATTTCTTGGCAGCTTTTGACAATGTTGACTTTCTGCATTAAAAGTAAAAGTAAATTACTTTAACATTTTTTCATGTTCATTCGTTTTTTTATTATTAATATGGAAAATTAATATAAAAAATGATGTGTGTATGTGTGAATCACGCAGAGAATACAAAAGAAGAACAAACATTACATTGGTTATTTCCATTTGAAATATAAAACACCTATGTAAAAAATTCATGACAGTTTGCCATTTGGGTAAATGCGTTTGAAATATTCATACCATTTCTGCTGAAGACTGATATTGTATTTTTCACAGAGGGGGTATAAAATCCAAATTGAATAACCCAAAGGATAACTACAGTTGAAACACTCACTCCCATTGAGCAAGATGTAGGTATTAAAATGGGTATCTATTTCAAATTAAATAGATCATTGTTATCTCTTGATAGTGCAATGCGTGAATGTTGCAATCTTGACCCGAGTACATAATGTTCTGATCTAAACACTTTCGACCGAAATTTGACAATTCCAAGAATGACTCAAATCAATATGTATTAATATTTTACTTCCTTATTCTTTATTTTATCAAAAGTAAATAAATTGGTGAGAAATTCAGGGATGAAAATGATTGCCTCATTTCTTTAAAGACTGGCTCGACGGTCATTTTTCTCAGTGCAAAATGTGTGATCTGCTATTCTGTTCTCCATTGAGTGCTGTACAGGGGGAGTTGGTTTTGAATTTTGAATTTCTAAATAACATATTATTTAACAAATGTGGTATCGTCAGAAAGCGTAATTCATTATCTTTAAGTTGCTGCAAAGATAATTCCAATCGGTTAAGTATAGGCCGAGCTACATTCTTTTTAATCAAGGAATCAGCTTTTACCCCTAACCACGGATTCCCATTTGAATGCATGGCGGTTAACTAAGCAAATGACTCCCCAAAATGATGATAAGGGTATGCCTATGTTTATGTTAAATATAGTGGTATCTTAAAGGTGTAAAAAGCCAGTGAAAATGGTAAGTTTTAAAGAAACACTTCTTTCAAGATGTGGCATATTTTGGTCTGCAAATATAGACAATATTTTAAACCTCAAAAGGTTGTCACCGATGTCTGTTCCTTCATATGGTATGATTCATTCAACTCCTCCAGAAACTGATACATGTATCAAGTTAATTTATTTTTCAAATGATTTTTATGAGTGATGAGGACGTAGAAATGTTAAGAGGTAAATTGTTACTGAATTTGTGGGGTTCAATAGCGCCACATTTATTCTGCAGTCAATATATAGTCCGATTTTCTTCTGGACACTGATTTGCTTCTCTGAACGCCATTCATTTCAATGTGAATCCGTGGACAGAGCGCAAAACAGACTACTTGCGGCAAATTCAAGATAATGAAATAAGCTTTCAGTTGATATCAAATATGTAAGATATATGTTACCTCAAATTTAAAATGGCGGATACAATCAGGGTCAAGTTTTTTTTTACTCACCCTGTATGTGCATGTTTCAGCACTTTGTCCAAATAGCTTCGTCTACCAGGTCACGGTTTATTCCGAACATATTGACATGTTAGCTAGTGCACTCTCTAATGGATGACACTCAGTTTCTTTACGCCGGTGTTGTGAACTAGAGCGTCCGATAATAAAGAGTCCTAACCGGCCACTTGCCTATTGTGGTCTCAATTGTTCGCTGCACGTTCTTGTTTTTTAGAGCCCTGTACCACCCATAACCTCGTCTACAAGGTCACGGTTTATTCCGCATAATGTTAACGTGAAAGCTGCTAATGGACACGCTGTAATGGCCCATTCTCAGTTGCTTTACACCGTCACATTTATGGAGATCGATCAATTTGTAAACTTTGTATTTTTAATTATTATATATATATAAAATAATTACAGTGATTGTCTGTTTCTTTAACCGATTCAGTAAAAATACATCTATTTCTTAAAGTGTAGCTTTTGAGAAAATGAAACAAAGTATCAGACCGGTGTATTTTTCATCAACAAAAACGTATTCAAATTGTAAATACAATTTAATTTGACTCAATTACACTGCGTTTACATTAAGCTTCACCTTAGTTGCAGAAGGCTAAGGATGAGTAGAGTCATTTAACTTTCATTAGAGTGACTCGTACACTGTTCATAAAATGAATTATATATAAAGCGATAAGTTCTCGACATCAAAGTCGCATGAATAAGCTGTCAACAGTGAAACACCTATTCTGTTGTAGTGTTTGTAATGTCAGTAAATGTTTACAAAGAAGTGTCCAAATTATTCCAATATTACAAAGTAAAATTTGCTATTTAATCATTCCGTTTTATATTTTAAATAGTGACATTATGTGTACTGTAAATATTTTATTTTCTTAACCCAAAGTGAGAAGCAAAAAAAGATTATTCTTTTAATATACATATTTGACGCGTGACTTTTTAAGTTCTTTGGAAATTACTTCCTATAAGATTAATTCTACTTTTTATTTAAACATATTATATTATTTTATTCACAAAATGCACAAAAAATAAAGTGAAGTATCCAAAATTGTGAACCAATTACAATTAATTTGATTACTGTCATAGTACGTCCTAAACATACGAGTACAATGCACGTTTTCTTCATAGTCACGAATAAAAATAGACGTGTTTGTTCAATACAGTACTTACTGCTAGAGGTTAATGATAGGAATTGAGTACGCGCGCAGCAAACGAGAAATATATTAATCACCTGAATAATATATGAACAATTTCCAATTTATTTTCAAAAATATTACAATAATACACTCTGTATTACATTTGAATCATTTACGACTTAAAGGAGTTTTGGCCAATGTGATTCGTCATAATCCATATGAATTATTAATAATAAATGTTAATAGAGGCTTGGAACAATAGAAAAAAAATGTAGAATATTGCAAAGGATAATCAATTAAATAAATACAAAGGAAATGCCGACAAGATGATTGTTTATAATCAAATATGGTAAGGCGTAAGGTTTATGATCCATTTAAATGAGAAGAGGCTCTAAAATAAGTTGAATTTGCCTGTTTGATTATTTCACTAATTGAAGTTCAAATTTAATCAAAATTTATGAAGCAGGGAGTTTATATTAGACTTGTTCTGTTACATGCTAACTCTCTGCTCTGTTAAACAAATGTCCTTTGGGAAACGAGTGATATTGATGAAATAACCCTAATGATTTTAAGCCCAAAAGGCTAACACAACATTTTCCTGGCTTTAATTAACCTCTAGTGCTTGTCACGCATGTCTTACACTCAACGACCGATACAGGCGTTGGAAGTGTTTATATAGTGGGAGGCGAACAATTAATTATCGCTACTCCTGTGTATTTATCACCTTACTGGTAAAGTACCCGCGAGGCCTTTTTAATCGGCAACAATATAGATGTTAAAAAACACTTCACTGAGTAGACATTGCTATGTTCGGAACAGCACATTTTACATTATAAATCAACAGTAGTTTTCAACTTTAGCGGTGGTAGGAAGAAAGCATGCTCTCGCACAAGAAATAACAAAACAACTCTCGCGGAAGTCCTCAAACTCTCACAAGATAGGAACACGAACGTGTTTTTTTTAATTTATATGTACGTAGCAATCTCAAGTAAGCGTTAATAACACTTTCTGTGGGTATTAGGTGAATTTTCACGTGTAGGTATTGCAGACCGTTTTGGTATCTTTTCGTCTTGGTATTGTTGTACCCAAGGGGTGAAACGCATTCAAACCGGTCGTCCGATCTTGGGCGCTGACATTTTGACTATTGCACGGAATAATTTTCAGTTTGGGTGCTTGTATACACACATAATGTCAATTCGATACAAACAATCCGCCCAAAATATCAGTTGTTGGATGCTATTGGGTGGTTAAATTTTGTCCTACCCATGGCCACACAACGAATGAAATGACACAATCATTCGTCTTATTTAGATCAACCGCCAGTCATATTGAATACCCATCTTTTCCTACGCGCGCATTGCATTATGAGAAAAAGAGTATCTGAGCACAATGATCCAGGTACACTATTATTACACCTGGCCACCTCTACACATACATAATTTGTATCACTACCGATTAGTGTATATTGCAAAGCGGCACCCACAGTATGTGGAAGAAGCGGAGGCAGCCATTGCTTTCTATTGTTGGTACTCTAGGTTTTCTTTGTGGTCGGCACAACATCCGAGACGTTATTTCTAAAGATTACGTTAACGTTTTGCCTCTCTATTCTATATAGAACCTCTTTGTTGTACCATTCTGTCCAATATAAGTAATCGAGATTACACATGTCTATTCCGTTGAATTCAAAGGCGGCGCAGACCATAACGAGAAGATAGGAGTGTACAAAACAGTCCAGCGCTACCTCCAATGGACGTTGCATCTGACCTTAAAAGGGCTTGTATTTTAACATACGTTCGCAATCCATGGGTTAGGCTTTGTAATTAGTAAGGGTAAACCATGCGTATCAAACAACGGTAAGCGAGATAATTAGACGATACCATTAATAAAGTTATTTGTCACCGCACTATTCTATTAGTTCGTTCATTGTACAGGATATTTAACAAATATTTTAAATTATCAACATTTTATTAAAAATAAATATATACACCCCTGTATAGATACAAATCGTTAGAATTAAATTAAGAATTAAATTTGTTCTTCTTCTCGTTCTCCTCAAAAGCAGGTATTTTGCTAAATCAGAAAATTGAAAAAAAAAATCATAAAAAATCAAGATTAATTTGCATGTTGTAAAAGTATAGGTATCTGAACATACCCTGCAAATGATAAGCCCAAAAGCAGCCTAATAGGACAAATCGGATATTTAAGTCAAAACCTGTCCGTAAGGACACTTATACTTCAACCATGACAACACGTAATAATTGAATGGTGATTCAAATCTGTGAACATTACTGTTTTCTTCCCTTTTCTGTCTTTTTTCAGTTGGAAAAGTTAACTTATGACAATTCGCTTTTAAGCTATCCCTGCAAAATAGATTTTGACTCTTTCGGGTGATCACGGATAGTGTCCTTTAAATACTTTACAAATAAATTTAAAAAACTAAAAAATCTTAAAAAAAAAAAAAAACAACATAAATAAATAATAAATAAATCAACAAAGACTCGGAGTCCTAGCCGATCCACGACGTCACTCAGAACTACCATAATGCCCCACTATTTTTGAAATTCGTTTGATGATTGACATAAACAAATTGGGTATAGAGCCACCCAACTTTTTGAAATGTACAATGAAACTTGTTTTCATGCTTAAAACAAAGTAGTCTACAGGCTTCCCCAAAACAATTAACACTCGTAACGACGGCATTTTGTAAAAAGAAAAGTAGCATGGTCTTTTGTTGGGTATTCCTTAACGCCATAACCAAGCTTTAATTCCATTATTTCATTCCAATCCGATACGTAAAACAAAAAGATATGCTTCCTGAATTTATGAGAGGGCAAAAGCAGCTTGGTCCGATTTTTGCCTTACAACACTTGGAATGCATGACGCACCATGAATACTTGGCTTTCCTAGCACATCTTCTTTCCATCTTAAAAAGAAAACAAATAGATTTTGCCGTGTTTTCTATTAAAGAAAGACTTCGAGATTCCTGCTACCGTTTTTACCAAAATGTACATTGTTGGATCTACCACAACTGTCTTCTAACAAGAGAAATGTTGGCTTGAGTTTTTGCCATTCTGGCCCGTGGATCTGTAAATGGCCTGCCACTGGTGTCCCTATTTTCCAATTCCGCCTGCTATTGTCCAGATAGCTCATTATCATAGTTTCTCTTCTTTTTTGTTTACTTTCCGTGTTTGTTGGTTATTCTGCCTAAATCATAGATTTTATTGGGAGGGACCGGGAATCCAATAAGGAAGTGTCTGATTATTTGGTTCAATTTGGTTTGGTTTAACATTCGGTGTAGTTTTGAGCGATTTGAAGGACTCTCTGCTAATGAAGTAAACTGACTGATTAATATTTGAAAAACACATCTTTCTGATCATAAAGACAATTAAACACTTTATGACAATAATGAAGTTCAAAAGGTTTGTCAATATCTTCATTACGTTTAATTGCCTATCAATAACACAGTCAATAACTCCAGCTGATATGTTTACAAAATTGTTTCACACAATCTTACAAATGTTACTATTGCAAATCGGACCAATCCGAAGTTGTACTCTCGTTTTTGACGATGCATATATTTTGTTCTACATATCGAATTGAAATGAAATAAACGGCAAATAAAAGCTTATTTAGTTAGCTTTAAGAGCATACCAAACAAAGACCCATGCGTACTTTATTTTTTGACAAAATGCCTGTGTCCCGAGTGTTAACATTTTTTGGGACAGCCTGTACTTTAGCAACACCATTGCAAGAACACTAGGGGTTGTCGGTGAATTCCGCTTACGCGGTACACAACCCTTTCTATCCCCATACTTTCCATTATTCAATGTTATTTGTGCCGTGTATTTGTGCAGGGGCTGCTTCAAAACAACCACCGATTATGCTCGGTTTTCTCCGCTGACAATGTTTGCGGTTCAACTGCAATGATCCTCCGGTCAATCGGGAGTTGAGGTTTTGAGGCAGCCCCTAATCTAACTCGGAAGTGAGTAAGTTATTATGTTGAAAACGAGTTTTTAATGATCATATGATTACTGTGTTTGCCTTAATAAAAACAATAGCTTGTTGTGGTCAATACATATTTCTTAATTTTTGTGTTGTTGAGGTGTTGTTGTTGCGTTTTTATTTGCAAAATTGTGTACATAAAAATGAGGGAATATTATGCATATTATTCTAAGCTTTAAACACTTCTAAACTCTGTTTTGTCAAAACAAAATGAGTTATTTCTTATTTCAAGAACACTTGCCAGTTTCGAAACATATTTGAAGTATATCTGTTCTGCTTCTCTATAATATGATAATAATAATATTTTGGCTTTTTTAGAGCGCCATTCCTGTAAGATCACGGCGCTGTTGTCATTATTATGACGCTGACGTCAGGACATCGTAACAATCATATCGTTCACATAGGCCTGTATTGTAGCTGGCCAAGCGCACAATCCTATCAGCACTTGATTGTAATATTCCCTATAACAGCTACCGAAGAACGCAGCTGTAAATGGGCTCGAACCCACAACCTTTGGATCACGAGTCGGCCGTCATATCCACTGCACCCCATAAACCCCTTGAAACGTTGTTATTAGGTGTTCTATAAACAATCAGCGAATAACTTCAATTTGAGCAAAAGTGAAAGCATAAAATGCAATTGTTGTAAACCATACCAGCATTTCTATAATTCCCAGGACAAGCGGTTCTTTACCATCACAGTGACATAGAAGCTGTGCATTTGGCATGCAGACAATCTTTTACCCAAGAAGGGGGAAGCCATTAAAGTTTTACAGGGGTCGCTGTGGACCGGAGTATACCATCCTACTGCCCGTTTTGGACACATTTCAGACTGCGAATGCGAGGAGTCTGAACTCTCTAAAACTAAAAAGGGCTTATGTCACTTTTTAACAACAATTCTTTTAAGCGTTAACGAACAATTCTGAGAACTGATCTTAAGTAGATGCCTGCGAAAGACTATCACTCCTGCCAAAAATAAGAACATACATGGCGGGGGGAATCTTGACGATATAGGTACAAAGGTGCGTGAATTGCAGAGTTTTTTTTAGCGCCCCGCTATTGTTCACTCCTTAGAAATCTGGATAGCTATATTTTAAAGGGGATAAAGATCTGCTTCGCTGGCAAAAATTATGTGGAGTAGCCGGGAAATTCCAAAATTATGGTATCAAAATGTAGCGCTCTTAATATATTTTATTTTATTTTAACATTTTGTCACAATAAATGATTTTAAAACAGGGCAAGCTTTTCTCAAGTAGCCAAAATATAAACTTTCCTAAAAAACACTATGAAACACAATAATGCTTTGCTTCTGGTCCTTTTCATTCATTATAGGTGGCACAATGCAATTTATCCATAGCTTGTCTAACTAATTAAATAGATCTCGGTGATCATTATTAGCTGTCATCTTGGAATATCCTATACATGAATAAACTGATGCGAACGATTACAGCAAAATGACCATTACTGTTCTTGCCCCAAGATGACGCGCTCAAACCAAAGTTTGAATAAATGATTTTAGTGATGGGCGTCTGTAGCTCTCGTTATGCATTTCCCCAGGCGAGGAGAAACGTATGAATGCGCGGAAGCAATCTTCCTATTGGGACTCCAGTACCAGAGGGTATGTAAGATTGCCTTGTCTATTGACCGTTAACCAGATACTGTTAATGTAAAAACCATAAAATCACAATTTAAATAAAGGAAATGGTTGTTCAAAAGGCTTGCGGATTCAAAATATGGTCCCATGCATGTTTGTGCGCTTAAACTGTCCGCCTATAATGATTAAGTTAAGTACATTTCCTGATGTGTAGTATTTTGATTAAGGTGGTCTCAACCAGTCTTGGACCAGGCATAGGGACTTATTGCCTCACCTGACGAAGGTGATTTGCTTTGTCTCAAATATTTAAAGAATTAAAAGTACTCCTAAGCGCTTCTTGCAAAAACAAGAGTTACATTTTCCTTAAAAATTGACTTGGAATACTGTAAAAATAACATACACACTCGTTTCAATCATTTCTTTACTTTTCAAGAAATTTAATACCTTGAGTTTGCAGGCGATAGGAAGAAAATATGCTTATAACGGAATACTCTCTAACTATCTTGCTTAAAATGAGGACACATCTGATTTTGATTAAATTTTGTTAAATCGATGGATTTATAATTTACAATATTACTGCCAATTTTGCCTTTGTAACTTTTAGAGTTACTTTGCATAATAAAGTCACTCAGGAATTGAGGCAAGACTTGGTTACTGGGTTAATTACCTAGCGTACATAAACCGTAACGAAATACTAACCAAATGTGTTTAACTTTTTCACGTGATATCCTTCTGTTAAATACAGCAATTAAGTTTTGACACTAAATTGCCTTGTATATGCGTAAAGGACAATGCTTTCAAAAAATCTGAAGTTGGGGGGAAAAGCTCGCGCGTAAACTACATACTTGCTTTGGGCAAACTAAAGGCATTCGTATGCCCTGATGTTTCTTTTGCGTAATATTTTATGATGTCAATGTCCTATGTAAAGGAAAATTACTTCATAATGTATCAAGGAAGTTCGCTACATCATTGTCTGGGCTAATTACCTAGCGTACATAACACGTAACCAAATACTAACCAAATATGTTAATTTTCTCACATGATATCCTCCGTTTTTAGTCTTCTGTTAAATACAGCATTTAAAGGGACAATTAAGTTTTACACTAAATTACCTTGTCTATGAGTAAAGGACATTCCTTTAAAAAAATCGGTAGTTGGGGGAAAAGCTCGCGCGTAAACCACATACTTGCTTTGGGCAAACTAAACGTAATTCGTATGTCCTGATGTTTCTGCTGTGTAATATCTTATGATGTCAATGTCCTATGTTCAGGAAAATGACTTCTTAATGTATCAAGGAAGTTCACTACTTAATTGTCTCTAATCACGGTCTTAAGAGGAAGGTCGTTTTTAATGTAATTTGTCTACAATCGTTTGTTTCGTGAACATTGGAAACGTTGCCTAATCTTTTTATGCACAAACAAAATAACTCTTATTTTGAGAAATGCAAGCAATGGTAGTCTTTTTTCTCATTAATTTACTTCGAATTTACGATTATTATCAAGAAAACCCAAAGCCAAAGCCATCCCGGTTTGAAGAGAGTCGACTCTTTAGTTTTGACTGGGGGAATACCATAGGTTATTACCGAAAATATTTACATGGGTAAACAACATCAAAACATTGTTTAATTCAAATTGTCCACCATTTTGTTGTTGTTGTTCTTTTAAATGTTTGTTCCTCATGCTGACTCATGACTTATGTTAGATGGGCGCATTATTTCTTCTCTTTAACCTCAATATTTCTTTAAAAATGGTTGAAATTAAAAAAATAACACAAAGTTGCATTCATATAAGTCGGGTTACCAAATCTTAAGGACTTAGTCAATGCTCTCTCGGTTTAATAGTAGTGCCTCAAAATAACCAGAGGTAAGAGGAGAAAATATTTATATGCTCGGTAGAAAATTCTCCCGCCAACAGAGCGTTAAAAAGGTTGTTGTGCCGCAAACACTTTGCAAGCTTCGAGCACTACTGACCTTTGTTCCCGTTAGTATGGTAAACGGTTGATGGACACAACATAACACAATTGATACAGATAGGGAAAACGATTTTCTCAAAAAACGTAATCAGGATTGGAAAAAATAGTACTAGCACCTACGACCCGAAGCTAAAACAAGCAGACCAATGCTTTGACCAAAACCAAACGAGTTTCGTTTGGATCCTATTTCATCGCTTTATCAATAGAAACTCTGTTATTTAGCGCCTTGTAATCAATGAAATTGACCGATCGCGGACAAAGAAGTTGCTTGCATTTATTTACCGCGATAGAATGGAATTTTCAGTCAAAGAAAATTTAATCTTCTTTATAGGGAACAAGATTCAAGTTTAAATTTGCAATTTGTTACTCCCGGATATGCGTCCCTTAAAGTGCGTTTGCACTCTGATTTTGTTACTACACATAGATTCATATACTAACGTTCTAAGAACTAACAGACTGTGGTAATATGGGTAATTTAGCGGGTTGATGTCGACTTTGTTCTCCCAGCATGGTGTTTAATTTCGACGTTCTTGTACATTCTAAAATGTAGGCATGAGTCGATTAATTTATTTTTTCACTCGTGTGAAAAGTAATTTGATACGGTACTTGAAAGGCAGTTTTGGAAATTGAAAAAACCTTTTCATCAATGAATTGGTAACTATTAGACTCAGATGAATGTGACGTACAAAGTAGCGGTTTTACTTTTTTGGCAAAGTCAAATATCACTAACCAAAGTCTAAATACGCTTGGACTTGCATATTGATTTCAAATATAATAGATTAAAAATATGATTTGACAAACATTTTGCATTTTGAAATCTGTAGGAAAAGTTTAAATTTGTCAACTAAATTTTGATCTGCAAGTAAAGTGTTACATTCATGTGTAGTGCCGGGAGGCGTAGAGGAAGCACAATGATTGTTTGCGCAAATAGGTATCTCATTGGAAGTTCAAATCGTTTCTTGATTCGCTTCCTCATCTATTCACTTGATAAAAGAGCGAACCATGGCGATGTTATCTTTTAATATCGTTGAACAAGATTTTATATTAGAAGCATTGTACATTTCGTTACACGAAGCACATTGTGTGGTGGCTACCAAAAGGCACATTTTTTATTCCAGCGGCAAAGGAAGTTTTTAATTTGTCATATTGTTTATGAAAATATTCTCAGTTATTAAACACTCTTCTGCTATCGATTCATTTGCTATAGCGTATTTATAGTGAGAGAGAAGTGGAATAAAATTTCAACTTGAACAAATAAAAAACCAAAAAGCGAATATTACCTTTGAAATGCGACATTCAGGCGACGTGTTGATTCGAAAAGCCTCTTTACTTATTCTTTACTTATAATAATACCATAACGTTACCAATATAATTTATAAACTTTTTATACTTCTTATAACAAGAACAAGGTGATTGGGCAGATTTGATCTGATTGGATCTTGGACCGAGAACGGTCTCTTATTGGAAATGTATTGATAAATTCTTAAGGGTCCCAGGAAATGCAAATAGAATTGATGTGGTTTGTGTCAAGTCTACAAGGAGGGGCGAGAAAGCATTCAATATTTGGGTTGGTGATGACATCATTAGTGACTATTGTTTTTTCAGAGAGTAATAGAAAATTCCAGGTGACTGGTGTGAATCTATTCATGGCACTGACTGAAAATCAATAGTTTAACTAATGATGTCACTGGTAGTGTATTCTTTTTTGTGGCCCTGTTTATTGGAATGGAATGCCCCGTAAAGATTTGGACTAGGTTTATCATCTCATTTCCTGGGACCTTTAAGGGTTTGTTTGAGTAATTTGTTCACTACAGAAAAATAGGTCTCATAAAATGTTTACACTACACCCCTGCTGGATCGATCGAGCAAAAAGAAATTCAGGTTTTGTGTACATCTTCACGCATTGGGTGTGGCATGATGTAATTTCCGTCGTGTAGTGTGCATTCGTCCATTAGAGTTGATCAGTGAGGCTATTTACATATGTTTTAAATAGCCCGGCGAAGAATGCAACAATTTTCATTGACTGATAGTACCGATATCTTTAGTTGATTAGTTTTCTTTTAGCATTTATCGTAAACAATATAGCATAAAAAGAAAGAAAAAGCGTGAAATTGCATTTCATCCTCGAAATGATGTGGGATCTGTAGCTCTTACTGTACTATACATCAAGAAATACTTCACGGGTTCAGGGGTAAGCTGAGTAAAAAAAGCAGTATTAATTGTTCTCAAAATTGCAGTAAGAAAAAAACCAAATGACGTAAACTCAGAAAACAAAATAAATGAAGAAATACACGAAGAAATTTTACTGAGAACATTGAAATACATGGCAATAAGGTTTGCCGTTGAAAGAAAAGTGGGTATTGAAAATCAAACAAGAACGACAAGAGAACGCCCACAACAATGGCAGCAATAAATAGTCAAGCCAAGCAAACAGAAGGACACGGCGGCGTTATCAACCGTTTTTCTTATTCGGAAGTAGATTACTTTTTTATTCGTAAATTAAATGTTATTGTCCTTTCAGAATTTCCAAAAAGGATAAATGCACAGTTTCCAATATAATAAAATAAAGATTATCGGGATAAATATTGAAAACCAAAAGATGCGCTTTCTTTCAAGGTCAAAGCTCTCTGGGGGAACCCCCCCCCCGTTACGCTACTGGGATCGGCGAATGGAAATTAATGACGTGGATATGTAATAAATATTTATGAGATGTAATAACAATGGATATCCCTTGTCAGGTCTAACGCATGCTGCGCATTGTTGCGTTTGAATGGTGACTTGATATAAACCAACACTCGAGAAACTAGCGAAAACATGCGATTATAAAACCTGCTTTAAAAAAAACCCTCTAGGTTTCTTGAGAGCTTAGTTTGAATGACTACTTCGTCCATAGGGAAGGAATTGTATTCTCCAATAGCGAAACCACACAATACACTTGAGGATATACAACCTCTCTCTTAAAGTAATCAGAGTGTAAAATATAGCACTTGCATGTCCACGATATACACTATGAAATTCAGCCAGGAAAATGCGGCCTCTAGACTACAAATTTTAAATAATATTAAAACTTAGAACACACGCTTTTAAAAGGACGAAAGTAAACCGTTATTGAAAGTGTTTACTTTTAACTCCTGTTAAGCATATAGTGTTATGATTGATATTGACGCGTTATTTGGGGGTAGTTTTAAATTATCTCTCTTCAGCTCGTATATTATCTCCGTGCGGTTTGCGGATTGAACCATTTACTTTGGTCCATATAATGTTAGATAAATACTCGACTCACATCTCCAGTTAAAGTTTTGTTCCTATTGTGAATATGCATATGTGCTAAACACTGTAGTTCATAACCGGATCGTTTTATATAGGTGTAAAGCGCCTAAACGGCATTGCAGTGGTCGGTTGGCGTATTAATATACTGCAGTTTTTTTCTGCATGGTGATTAAAAACCATCCAAATTGCGTGAATGTGGTGCATTGATTCATACTTTGTTCAAAGAAGACCCAAATTTCCAGAGATACTGGGGCAGTCCAGTAGGGCAAGATCAATAGCAAAACACCAGGAAATAAATAAGCCATAGCTAATTTTTTTTTCAGGATAGTTTCCTAATGTAGTGAGAAGCAACATATCGAAAATCCCCAAGTTTTCCCTTTTTCCTAATTGAGGAATAAGGGGGTAAAGTTTGTACAGGGCTCAAAAATTCAATAATGTTCCAATTGTTTTCAAATGTATACCAATGTTTGCGTCATGTCATAAGGATTAAAAAAAGTATAGTTTACCCTATCTGTGATTTTTTTAAATCTATACTGGATGAGAATATTGTAGCTCATAGGAGATAGGTAATTGAGCTAGTTAGTTGATAGCTCTGTTTAATGACAATCTTGGTTGAACAGCAAGTGAGGTATCATTTTGCATGTTTAACGTCTCGCAAAACACATATCTTTTGGGTTAAATAATATTTTGTCACAATTAATTACTTTAAAAATGAGACGTAACATTATTCAATGTTTCATCTTTCCCTGAGACAATGGTATTGTCAAAGGATTTAGAAGATTAATCAGAGCAGAAGAATGATTCCACAGTGCTTACTCATTTTTTGATGATCGGTGTGTTCTGAAATTTCAGAGTGGCCGCCAATGAGGTGAAAACATTATTCTTTTATGGATTCCATTATTATGAGCAAATATATGCTATATATTGTCTCTCAAGGACTGGATAGCGGTGAGATTGAAGTCAGATATGCAAAGAGAGCTAGAAGATCACTCGACAAAATCAACTAAACGCTTTTCAGACATCAGCCTTCATGATACAGTGTCCTGGGGTTCGACACTCACTCCTGCTTCTTTTAAAATCAGGAACACCAATAGCTGCCCTTTGTCCTGGAGCATCGGCCTTTATAGCTATATAGTACAGTGTGGTTGTGTTCCCGTAGATTTTCTTGCTAAAATTACTTTTTTGCAGTTTGCATTTCAATAGGGCCTAGACTGTCAGAAAATGACGGGGTTCAAATTTTCAGACTGGTGCCCACTTATTCAAGGGGGAAATGTTAGTACAGGGAAAAATTAAAATTGAATCAAATTGTACACTAATGTATTCGTCTCCTTATAAGGATTAGAAAAAGTATGTATTTGCCTAGGTTTCCAACCTTTAGTTAAAGCAGTATATCCCCATAATGGTCGAAGGTCATCCTTGGGTAAATGCTCCGATGTTGTTGAAAGTGGTGTCAAATGATTCCACTTGTCATACTGAAGCAGGAAATGCATTTTAAATAATTTGGTGATAGCACCATTGGCGACATCCAGGGAAAGTCTTGGTGACCCCCATAGACCATGTAGATCCTCACACATTTTTGCGATGTAATCATCCAACCAAATGCCATACATTGTAACATTGTAAAATAGTAGATCTTTGGATCTTATGAGACAATACGAACAACTTGTCACCATTTTTAACAGATTCTGAGCATCTGGTCAATTTCCCCCCGGATGACCTTGAACCATTATAGGACTAGGTAAATATATACTTTTTGTCTAATCCCCATAAAGAGACGAACACGTTATTGTACATGAAAACACAATTTGACTATATTTCAAATTTTCCCCTGTACTAACGTGTTTCCCCCTTGAACCCCATTATTCTCTAACAGCCACCTAAAACCAAAATCAGTCATTTTTGTCCACATTCAAAATGCCCTTTGGACTTTATGACAAATAGGGGCGCAATTTGTTTATATTTTGACAAAATCGCTGATAGTGGCTTTAATTCAGGTAAACCTTTTACTGAATTATTATGGCATTCTATACTAACATAATTTGTAGTTTTCAAAAGCATGAAATACAGTTTTGTTCTCTATGATTACTACAAACAATAATTGGTTGTTTTTCTGATCGTCTGTAACTCTTAAACTACTATTAACCCCATGGGCAATACCAGTCGATTTTATTGGCCAATCATAGAGTTATCTGATATAATTAGCCAATCAAAGACCTGGTAAGAAAAGCTTAAAGCACGTTATGTAATGAACCGATCAGAGAAACTTTTTTAAAGAATTATGCTTCAGGCGGTTAATATAACGCGGTAGAATTAAAAAATTCGCAATTATCGTGATTCACGACACTAGACGCCAGAAGTTTGTCGTAATATTTTGTTCAATGTGTATTTTTGCTGTATTCCAACGAAGAGCGCGAGTTTTTGACATTTTGTTGAGATTGTTGAAAAGGTTTGTAATATAATGAGTGTGCTAAAAATTAAGATTTATCTCGCATTTCCATCGGCAATCATGCGCTAGCCGTTAGCGAAGGCAGTAGAATATTACATAATTTAATTAATGTACTTTCTATGGTGCTATTGTAGTTTCCTCAATAGATTTGATTAATGCGAGAAAAAATAAACTTGATTTGTATTGAAAAATGAAATGTATTAGTTCTCCTAAAA
>JAMKCH010085762.1:0-49440 GCA_023653785.1 Ophioderma brevispina | reverse complement strand
GCATATGTACTCGTTCATCAGGAAAGGCAACCAATAAACTCAGGTTGCCTTTCTTGGACAGAATAGAACGTACGCCCGCTTCCCCGCTGCTGCGTCGAGATATAGTATATGTATGCGAAAGGTCCGGGGTTCATTCCCTGCCCAGGCGTGGATGTCCAGGAATTTTTCTAGGGCGTTCACGTTTGGGCATGTTGTGTATTTCCATAACAATTTGTTATCAATGTTTTAGTATGCGATGCGTGTTTCTTTCTCCACTTTGAAATATAATATGTTAAGAATGCGGATAAGCATCAGTAATGATCTCGTGTACTAGATTGTATCGTATATGTACTCGTTCCAGTGTACGATGCGCTAGTCTCATACCTACTTTGACTTTCTAATGGTCAAAGACATAATCTTACACTTAGTTATACACACTTTGTAAATTTTTAAACGATATAACCAAACAAATTACATTATAATATGGTAATTTTAAGGTTTTATCATTGAATGTGGCCATTTTGGTCGCCATCGCGTGAATTTGAAGACGCTATCAAGTTGAGAACCCCAGATATGAGTTTAGAATGGGCTAAGAATAATATCCTACCCTTTCAGTTAAACATTCATGGTACTTGAGCGTTTTCTCTATATGATTTTTGAAATGACGTCATATTATTTTGCAATAATAATATATTATAAATGCTCAGAAAAATTGGCCCCTTCGATTTTTGATAAAGTGGCTAATGTATATTGGAATCCAATAAAAAATAGCAAATAAACACGAAAGGCCCACGGGAACTAGTTTCCTTACATAAGGCCCTGGGGTTCGTTCGCGAAACTTGACTCGCAAAAAAATGCGTAGAACATACTTAGCACGAGTTGCGATTCCTACTAGTTGTGACTTTCCTGCGTCCGCGAAACACAGTCCTTAAAGGTCCCAGGAAATGCAAATAGAATAGATGTGGTTTGTGTCAAGTCTACAAGGATGGACAAGAAAGCATTCAATATTTTGGTTGGTGATGACATAATTTGTCATGCTATTGATTTTTCAGGGAGTAATAGAAAAAATTCCAGGTGACTGGTGTGAATCTATTCATGACACTGACTGAAAATCAATAATTTCACTAATGATGTCACTTGTAGTGTATTTTTTCTGGCCCTGTTTATTGGAATGGAATGTCCCATAAAGATTTGGAGTAGGTTTTATAACCATCTCACTTCCTGTGACCGTTAACACAATCGTAGACGGTGGCCAGTGTAAAGTTAGGAATTATCCTAGTCTTCACAACCGTACCCTTTCCTAGAAGCTAATACCATAATTGAAGCATTTTCTAAGGGTAATTACTGGTCGACTGTATGATTTCCCATTTTTGCACACTGCCGTTCGTAATCCATGTAACAAAAACATGGGCCAGGCTGCGATGCGACCGTAGTTCGTTGAAAAAATGTTACTCGTTTTAGCAAAAACTTACAGAGTACATGTATTTAGGACATTTCTACAATTTTTGTGCGAGGACATGTACCACAAATGTGCATAGGAAGGAGTTGCTATGTGTTTTTGGGTCACATGTTCAAGAAAGAAATGACAATGACCAATGCTGTAATATTTACTTACGTGGCGTTGCCTCGTGGATACCGGCAGCTGAGCACAACAACCCCAATAAGCTATGGCCTATGTTTATTTTAATTTAATTTTAATGGGATATATATATTTCCTATTATTTTGTTACTTATTAGAAAAGCTAAGGAAATACAACACTAGTAATGTTTGATGAATTGGAAAATTAGAAGCACGTAAATATTTTTTAATATGTTACACACTTTAGGGGGCGGTTATTTTTGCCAAAACACCAATTGAGAGCAAAAAGTAATTAAGTCCACCCATAGCAACAGGGATCAGACATAGAACGTACAACTCAATGGTGAATATCTAATTAGCGTAAGACAGCTAAAAGGATTCCAATAAAAAATATGGTAATTTTGAAAAATTTGTATAACAATTTACTGTTTGTTGTTGTGACACTTTAAGGAATCCTAGAAAATCTTTGACGTTTATCAATGAAACTGCTACCTCCATTTGAGCGCAAAAAGTAACTTAAGTCCAAAAAATCGAAATCGATTTTCTTGATTTATCTCTAATCATGCCGCCTCAAACTTCCGGGTTTTATAGTTAACCCATTGTAAGGAGGGGGGGGGTGTTTTTTTTTTAAAAGAATGTCCACTTTTTAGGAATTTTGAAAATTTTTTAGTTTTTTTGTTTTTTTTAATTGGGTAACTTTGAAAATTACTCTAATTTGAGTACTTAAGTCCAAAATCGAATTAATGATTTATCTCGTAATTCATTGGCCGCAGCAAAAGAACACTTTTTTCCTCCCCATACATACAAGTTATGTTCCTTAATTTCCATGCTAAATTTAATGTAACTCTTTCCATTAAATTCCTACAATTTTTAATCAGTTTAAAGGGAACTTGTAACTCAAACATTAAATATGGACCTTAAGTACTCTTGCGCTCAGGTCTTCATATATTCTGTGGTTATTAGACCAGTTATATCAATCTAATTTTTAATCTACACATTCTTTGGCTGAGTCTATTGTTTTTAGCTTCACTATCGTAATTAACAAGTTCATCAGGGAAAAAGCATGTTTAAGCAAAATGCCATTTAAATCGAATATTTTATACGGTAAATAATGATAGATGAATACTGCATATTAGGCTATGTTATGAATAATGACATTGCTGCCTCTGCTGCTGATGCGGCTGGCACTGATGATGATGATGATGATTGTAGTTATTCAGAACTATTGACTATTAATTATAATACCCTTTGTGTTTTTATAGTAATCAAAATTGTATTTTGCTGTTTTCATATCGTAATAAAAAAATAAGAGCATTGTATTACAAAAAATCATAAAACCAACCACGTACATATTGATAACGAAAAAGTACGAACGTGCTAAGTTAGCAGAGTAGACGTAGTTTTTTCGTTTTAAGTCGTACTCTTGGTTTGGAACGTATAGTTGATACGTAGGCTACCGCGGACGCTCGGAAGATCCTAAGATTGAAGTTAAGACTGAGTTAGGTAACACGTAGGCTAAGGATGTTGGACGCCCGTTTCGCCGATTGCTTAAAGGAGCATGGACCGATCTCTATAAGCCTCGTACCCAGAACCCCAGAAGTTTTCACAGTTTGATACCTAAATAAAGTACTATTTTTTTCTTTTACGTGTGTAAATATTAGGCTAAAGGAGTGTGTGGGGTTGGGATATTATGAGCGACAATGTGCCCACGGGTTGAAAAATTAAAAAAAAATCGGCGCGAAACTTACAGAAGGGGTTTGGGATGAAGGCCATTCTATTAAAGATGAAAATTAAAATACTTAAAATCGGTCACCCCCCCTTTAAGGTACGTTGTATTTTAAACTTGCATTGCATGCGGAATTCAAATTTGATATTATCATTTAACTGAATGGTGAACGTGATTGGTTATGTGCAAAGTAATATTTCACTACCCACTGAATATATGCCGGAGGCATTAGGTATCACACTGATCTAACAAACGTTATTAAATTGGTGCGAAAACTTTATTGAAATAAAAATACTCAATTGAAAAAAAGTAATTCCGGGAAAGAGACTGCATCAATCTGAAAACCTCATTCTCTCTTTTAACTCACTTATCAATCACTGCATGGTAAGTTTTCAATATTTATCTCTCATTTTATATAAATTCCGTAGGTGGGTTTAAGCCGTGTACATGTGTGGGTTTATGCGAGTTTACATGTGTGCTGGAATATTTAAGAGCGAGTTCAGAACAAATTATGCGAGCTTGCTCAATTTGAAATCGTAAGGTTGTGCCTCTGTGTGGTTGTAACTGTATGACAGATACGGTGAGGAATGGGTGGATATTGTGGGAGGTATTACATGTACACTATTGGTATATTTATGGATTTATCCAAAGCATTCGATACCATAGACCACAAAGTATTATTGGATAAGTTATATCACTATGGGTTTAGAGGTGTATCTCATAAATGGTTTCTAAATTATCTTTCTAAAAGACAACAATATGTTTATTTTAATTCAAAAACGTCACCTAAAGTAGATATGAATTGTGGTGTTCTTCAAGGTTCCATCTTAGAGCCATGTTATTTATCTTGTAGATGACATTTGTCACACATCCAAATTGTTGTCCCTTTATCTTGTTTGCGGACGATACCACAGTTTTCTGCTCTCACAAAAAAGTTATCTTCGCTCTGTAACAATGTAAATAAAGAGCTGGAAGAAATTAGTTACTGGATTGCCAACAAATTGTCGCTTAATGCCAAAGAAACAAATCTAATGTTTCTTGGTACACCTCACCAAACGAGAAAAATAGGTGTGCTATAAAGCATTTTTCTTGATGGATGCATACTAAATAGAGTAAAGGAGACAAATTTCTAGGCCTAACGATTGATGAAAATTTAATTTGGAAAAGTCAAATTGACAATGTGTGCAAGTCGTGCTCTAAAAACATAGGGATACTTAACAAAGTTAAATTGTTTTTTACCCAAACACACCATGTATCAGTTGTACTGTTCATTAGTGTTACCATCATACATAAACTATGGTATATTACTATGGGGTGGTACATTCAAAGGAAACGTAAAAAAGTTTTTCGACTACAGAAAAGAGCTTTAAGGACTATTTCCAATAGCACGTTTTCATATCCTTCTAAGCCCTTATTCAAAATCTAATGTATTAAGTTTTACAGAATGAAAAAGAGATAGCTATATTCATGTATGTACAGCTTGATATGCTACCACACAGGTATGTTTACAAATCAGGAGAAAAGCATACTTACAATACACAGAATAAACTAACTACCGTTTTCATAGCCTAAATAAAGTATGTATTAACAACTGGCCCCAAATTCTGGGAACAGTTTACAAGGTGAAATAAGGAAGGCAAGAACTATTGGACAATTTAAACCAAAATTTCAGCTTATCTTACAATGCTTAATGGGGGCTTTGACACGTGACATGAAATGTGGCATTATTTTCCTAAAGTCTGTTTAAGACCGAATTAATTTCAAACATGTTATGATTATTTAACTTGGATACAAATTACTGTTTTTGTTTTTTTTGGCTTCCTATTTATTATGTATTACGAATTCTGTCACTAAATTGCTATACTACTTCTGTTTTTTCTTGTTTGTATCTTTACCTGTGTGTCTTTGTATCAGTTTTTGTCTGATTTGTGGTATATTTCCCTTAATGTTTGCTGTTCAGGGGGATAACACTTCAGGCCTTCTGCCTATCGTTGTACCTCTTCCATCATATTGTTTTTTTAAATATTGTACATTTTTTTGTTTAGTAGTGATGGAAAATACAATGATGATTTGATTGATTGATTGATTGAAGGCTCATACCAATAACTGCATGGTATAGATTAACTGCGAACCACCTAACTTTGATGACGTTTTAAACGCTGAGTTCGTCCATCAGTCAGGGGGAAAGGAAGAAGACCCTGGACAAACACCGCACAAAAGAGAAAAACATGCAATGTGCGCCCGCAGGCGAGTGCCCATCTCTCTGTCTGTGGCATTTTGGTCCAGACGTCCATCATATCCTGTTGCTGTGTGGTGTTCGCCACTCCTCCTGCACAGCGAGTTGTTTTGCATTCCCGGCAATGCCGGTGTAGAAGTATTATTGTCCGCGTACTCATAGTCCGGGAAAATGGTGAACAATAGGACAATCGATTCAATTGACTCTTCACGTAACATTAGTTTCATCACGCTTTATTCCGTTATCGTCTATGAGCCCCGAGACTGTAGCTAGCTCTCCCGCCGGACTATCTGCTTTCACAAACCGGTTCCCATTTTAACGCATGGGTGTAGATAGGCAATCGCGGTAAAGTGGGCCCTTGTCCCAGTGCACAACACATTGCGACAGCGGGGCTTGAATCGCCACAAACCTATGCTTAGCTTCTAACCGTCATTACATAACCCATTCCCACCTTTATTTGCAAAATACAAATATTCTTATTTTGAGGATGGTACTCGCTCGAACTAGGTGTGGTTTATGTTCAATATTCAAGAAATGAATTGCCCTAAGACTTTTGATACCTATTTTATAAAACGCTCTGACATCCTGACTATCAAACAAGACATGTAAATGAATCCCAATTAACTAAGAACAAAAGAACTTTTTCTGACCAATGTATTCGTACAAACGGCCCCATTCTTTGGAATTCGTTAGAAAATAAAATAAAACATCTAATTCCATAAAACTTCCGTTTTCAGCTTAAACAACAATTTCTCGCAAAATATAATTGAACGTGTTCTAACTATGATTATTTTTGTCCCGAGCACCGTCCTTTGTCTGTCCATCAACTGTGTATGTTTTTTCTTTTGTAAATGTGTATTTATGATTTTGAACCTTTTGTGTGTATTTCCAGGGTAAGTCCCTTGTCGTCCTTATTGGCCTTTTTGGACTTATCCTCCATATTGCAATTATGTATCTAGTATGTTTTTATATTATTTGATGTATTGTATATATGGAAATAAAGTGATTGTGATTGAGGCAAGCGATGATCCACTGCACCAAAAAAGAGTAAGTACTGACCGTTTGGTTGACAACCACATCGCCAGCTTAGTCGCCATATCTTTCACTCATTGAAAATCTTTGGGACGATCTTGGGCGACGTGTGCGGGATGCAACATTTATCCAGTTCCACCAGCAAACGCTTCGCTGGAAGCTAAATGAAAGACAGAGAGTGATTTTTTAACTGTTTTCCAGGGCTCTGCTCACCACTAATCAATAGCTGGCAGGTATACAAGATATATTTAAGCCCTACTTTTACAACATGGTGTGAGGAATTTTCTTTAGACTGCGAACTATTACCACGGTTGTGGTAAGGATGTTGCCCCAGAAAAAGAAAATCGACTATGGCCTTCTCATTTCAACGCAAGGCAAACGCGATTTTTGTAAACCCAAGTCAATACAGACATGTTAGAGAACGGTCAATTCGTGGAGAAGCCGCTAACGGCTCTTTCAGACATACTGTGCAGGTAGGGCATATTTGTGAAATACATTTAACATAGTAGCGATATAGAAACGATCTTTGAGACAACTTGACGTAAGAAGATGAAATCGTGTAGCCGACTGCGTTGGCGATAGCCAGATGTTATTGAAGCAGCCTGCATAATTGTGGTGGGCGTAGTAGGCCCTAGTTATTGGGTATGTGAGAATAATTGGGACAGTAGGTAAGATCATGGAAGATGATGGCCGGGGATGAGGAGTTATGCTACTGCAATTGGGCGGATGTTGACGTTCGATGACTAAAAAAATGAACCTAGCTGATAAAGACGTTAACTTCTAAGGCATTCTGTCACTGCAAGGGCGTCGAGAAGAAGAAGAATTGATGAGAATTGAGATGTTGTTCTTACAGGTAGGGGGTGGAGGGATTTATATGAAAGGTAGGAGTGTGAGATTCGGTAGATGGATTGAATGGCGATACAGGATGAGAACTCCATAGACAGATATTTAAAATTGAATGGAAATTATCCAAAAAAATGTTTGGGTGATTTTTTTTGCAAATGAGTCTTTGGGTGCAAATTCAAAAGAAATTCGGGTCTTTTGAGTGACAACGATGCTGAAAAGTGGGTCTTAAACAGCAGTAAAATAAGTATCAATTCAAGTGGGAAGTGCCTCCCCTTCCCCCCACCACCCCGGGCATATGTACGACAAACAATTTAATTGGTATAACGATAACATACTCTACGTTTTGTACCTGCTAAAAAGTAACATATAATTCTATCCGAAATAGCGTTGAGGTGCTTTTTTATTATCATTTATCGTGTGAAATTTCAGGGATGAAGGAGGGTTGTCGATTTATGAGCGAAAATGTGCCCATTTTGTTTGCGGGTTTGCGAAAACTTTACGATGGGGTGTCGGGGGAAGGCCATTTCTATCAAAATGAAAACTTTACTACTTAAATCGGGCCACCCCCTTTAAGGTACCTTGTAATTTAATTAGTGTTTAAAATTTGTTGGCATCAGAATTCAAGTTGGTAGTATCATTGAGTTTACATGAAGAGTGAAGTTGATTGGGTATGTCCAAGTATTTTCGCTACCATGAATATGTGCCCGTAGTATTAGGTACAACACAGTCTAACAAAGGCTTGAATTGTTGTGGATAAAAAACACTTAATTGGAAATTAAGAACTAAGTCCGGGAAAGCGACTGCATAAATCTGAAACCTCATCTCTCTTTTGACACTCTTGATTCACCTTATAAATAATTAATATAAAATTTATATATAGAGCTGAAAAAATAGGGATCTTTGGGTGAGAAACAGGCAAATTTCCGGAAAATATTTTTTTGATGAAATGGTTGTGGGTGAATAAAATTTAATACAAAAAAATATGGGGTCTTTGAGTGACAACGATGCTAAAAAAAGGGGGTCTTAACAGCGTCATACGTATCAATTCCACAATGGGAGTGCCCCCACACCCCGGGATATTTTCGACAAACAATTTAATTGTATAACGATAAACATACTCTACGTTTTTGTACCTGCTAAAAATTAACATATAATTTTCTATCGAAATAACGATTTTGAGTGTTCAATGTGAAATTACATAACCAAAATGTCAGCACAAACCTATTAAGGTGTGTCAGAAAAAATCGGATCACATATGGAAAACTCAGAGAAGGAACCAGACCATCACGGAATAGGATCATGAAGAACATTCACGCCTGGGATTCAATGCATTGCAGGTTTTAAAATAATATTTCAAAATCTATTGATAAAATAAAAAGGAGTACGTCGCAGTACATCCCGGGCCTGGTCAGGAAACTGTAATAGCGCCATCACCCTTTGCCAATGAATTTGATAACTTGACTGCGCACGCTTTCTCGGTTCTCGGGATTTTTTTTTTAAATGAAAGCTACGGGGGGGGGGCTTTAATTAAAAACCCAGCTAGTATAAGTCTAGCCCTCTAATTAGACTTTCACCCACTATTCTGGTACTATGTGCAGAGACGTTAAAGTAAAACGATTGAAAAATCCCGTTCCTCCAGCTGATAGTGTATTATCATAAGTACGAACGAGGTTATACTGAAATTGTCCTTGTGTTAAATCGATTAATTCATTTACAGCGAAGCGAAGTACGAAGTGGCGATAGAATTACACACTTTTAATTTATTACCATTCAAATGAATGGTAGTCTTTGTCCAAGACGCCTCCAAATTTTGCCCGGAACCTGTATAGGGTAGCGGACGGCCGCGTTAAAGGCTGCAAAAGCCCTCAGCCGAGCGAAGCGGAGCGATGCTCGATGCAATGAAGATCCAATCAGAGGGCGCTATACATATCCTTAAGTTGGACATCTTTGCATGGACTGCTGCGACATATATAGTTCGTGTTGCACAAAACTACATACTGAAAATTTCAAGTCGATTCCTAAACGCCATAGATGCAAAAAATCCAGATTTATTCCGACAAAGGAACAACGGCTGTAACAATCGTGGACGCTGCCATCTTTATTCCTGTACAATGCCGCACGCAATACCGAAAATGAAGCCAGCGTCAGTCTGCCACAGGCTCATCCTTGTGAACTTGGTGAGGGCGGGGGGGGGGGTTAAAGGTGCATTTCGGTGCAAGTCCATGTGTTTTATAATTGTCACTAGAATCCCTGCAGAAAAGCTTTTCACCAACGTGTGAGCGTGACCCGATCTTGCGGTTGTGTGTTATGAGCAATCGCTTGTTTCACACGGTCCCATATGCACTGTGTTAAGATTAAGTACACGTGATTTCTAAGGCTAACGGTTCAGTGATTGAAAGTCTCAACTTTGTTTTAGCTAAGTCGGGGGGGGACGAGGTTGGGATCACGAAATGCCCCTTTAATTTAAACAATTCGCATCGAGGTGGCATAAAATAGAAAAGAAGAGCATAAAACAATGATATGCAAATCATGGTAGTTTTGGATTACTCTACAAGAACAAAGTTACCAGAACTTATGGTATTGTTATTCATGAACAACACTTTGCACAAGAATAGGATTATGTAATAGTCCAACACATTTTCCCTGAGCTCTGAACATACAAATTCCACTTTTGAAAACTATGATCATCAATGAAAGGACCTGTTGCATAAAATCATGAATATAAACTCAAGTGAGATTGAAGTAGTATGAATTATTTATAGCTGTGGGTTGCTACTTAGAACTCAACCCCCCCCCCCCCCGTATGCTCATTGGAGTTTTCATGTGTTATACCTTGTTCATAAAAGATCTTAATATATCCTGATCATTTAGGAAAAAATTAGTGACTTCAAACTCGTCGAGGTTAGTGGATTAAAGTCGCCCTGCAAACAGTGCAATTCAAATAACGGTCACTTAAGATTTAAATATTCTGACCAGCTATAGCGGTAGTACTTTGAGTCAAGGCTTTGTCCGATGTGTGTAAGACCGCCTTCCTATCGTTTACCGTTAAGTCTTGAAAAGGACTGGCACTCAGGTTACGCGAATGTTATGCCAATTGTGAATTCACCGGAGGGTTAAGGTGCATGTTCTATCCACTTCGAATGTATTCTTTTAATTACGCCCTATGACCTTGTTTTTTCACATTTATAATATGTTGTACTTCACTGATTCAAATTCCTTTTATAAAAAATTCCCTATTCTGCTATTTTCAACTGTATTCAACTTTACACCACTGGTTTCTGCGATGTAACGTTGGTTATTGATTAATTCTAGGTATACATTTAGCATCCAATGGAGATTGTGCCCTCTTTTATTGGTAATGTTATATTATTGGTTTGGTTGAATCAATTCAGAACTACAGATCTGAATAGTAACAAAAAACAAAAAAAAAAAAAAAAAAAAAAAAAAAAAAACAAAAAAAAAAAAAAAAAAAAAAAAAAAAAAAAAAAAAAAAAACAAAAAAAAAAAAAAAAAAAAAAAAAAAAAAAAAAAAAAAAAAAAAAAAAAAAAAAAAAAAAAAAAAAAAAAAAACCAAAAAAAAAAACACAAAAAAAAAAAAAAAAAAAAAAAAAAAAAAAAAAAAAAAAAAAAAAAATCACATCGTACCGGACTCATTTAATAGGTAAAGAGGATCTCTGAATCTCGCTTGATGGCTGGATGCAGCCAGTCGAATTGCTGAATAAAAATATGTGCTGAAACTGTAGAGCCACACCGTCCCGTCTGTAATAAGATGTCATGGTGGTAGCTATAACGGACTGACTCCAGGAAACCAGGAAAGATATGAAATGACTTTATGTAAGCAGAAACGAACATTTTGAATGTTGTCGCCAAGATTTCGCCCCGGAGAAGCCAAACGTTAGCAGACGGTAATCGACTAGAAGCATACACTTGGAGTAGTAGCCGCCCTCCGGAGAGTGAGCGGCACGTAACCAGCGTACGTTGTGGAAGTAATCCTGAACTTGAACTCGACAGCTGACAGCCCGTTGTATTGTGCGAGTCTACGGTTTCGCATATCTTTCCAGTACTTTAGACAGCTGTATGAGTGGTAGAATCCAAGCAGAACTAAAAAGTGAGGCAAATAAACGTACTGAAAAACAATTTACGAGACGCAACGAAGTGAATTTTGCTCTACACCTTAACTTTAACAACTGTAGTAAGAGACCCTACACGGACTTTTGCTTAATACTCGGTGTGCGTCCACCGTTTTCACCGAAGTAGGTTGGGTGACGTGCATCAAGCATCCTTAAACCTCAGCTGTTTGGAGACCTTAACGATTTCCTTTCCAAATCTTGCGACCTCAGCACATCTAAAACTTTTTTGAATACCAATCCGCAAAGACAAATGCTTATCACCGTGAACGACAATCTGCTTGCAGCCATACGACCAGTAAACGAACGCCAGTACTTGTGGATGCAAATGAGAAACCAACGCTCATTCGCACCCGAGGATACCGAACTGTTAAATAATTCAACACAAGCCTTGTGGATGCAGACAGACATCGTCAAGTTATCCGGCGATACTGAACTGTTGTTGTCACGAACGCCAGCGTGCTTGGAAGCACTTCAACTGAATACGACTAGTGGAAGAAGCTATCTGAACATTTTACAGCGAGAGGGTATCCATGGCTGAATTGGAGACTCTCATAATATTAGATATAACTGTAAAGAACTTGAATCAATTTTGAGCCAATTACTATGTCATAACTATTGACATTAAACAAGAATTTAACATAAACCACTCAGTCCATCATATAAAAAAAAAAAAACACTCACCCTCACACACAAGGGATAGGGGCCGACCATGTAACCCTATACTTACCGTGTAAATCGCAGTTCAGGCAACTTTGAAGTTTCCATTTCAATCTCTAAGTCCCAAAATAATAGATAAAATTTTGCGTCAGCAGTGGGAATCGAACCCATACTTTTTGATCACAAGGCGAGCGCCTCTACTTCACGCCACGAAACAAAACTCGAGCGGCAGAAGATCGGTTTTGTAATACTTCATAAACACTTACCGGAATAAAGCGCACACATACCATAATCTTCTTGTTTGACGTGATGTTACCTGGTCGGCCCATAGCCGTTTCTCCTCACACAACACAACACACAACTTACAGTGCAGTGTTATATGTGTGTAATTCTGTTGCTCTGTGTGTTGAATACAGATACGTGCTTGCGTTTTGATTTTGTGTCGACATTGCGGTTGTTTCCAACTCCACGGTCATGGCGAAGTACCAGAAATGAATTGGGGGGCGAAGAACCTCAATGAAGAATTCCAATTATTCAAACAGAGAATGCAATTTACTCTCCAAGACCAGGGGTACAGTAAAGAGAAAACAGCATTGAAGATAATAGAATTGCATTGAAACATTGGACTAAGAAGATCAACTCATCCAAGAGTTAGCAGAAAGGATCAGAAAGACCCTGACATCATCTGGAAAATTTCTGAAGATCAACTTAGAATCCCGTCAACTTCTATAACACACCGACTCGCGCTCAATGACGTACAAACAAAAGGAGACGAAAGCATAGACATTTGTTTAGCCTTTTAAAATAGAAAAAGGAAGGCATTAACTTCACTGACGCAGGAGTTGACCAGAAACGAGTAATTGAACTTTTGATCGGCCCCCTCAACATATGTGAAACATTCACAAAGAGTTACTAGCAAACCACATGACAACACCGTTGAAGCCCTTGCTTCAGACGGTAAAAATATGAAGCCATTGCAAGCCACAAACTATGCCTACAACAACTATCAACAGGGAGCAAGCATTGCGGCCCTTGCGACTAACCATAGCTGTCGGCAAGTGTGTTTTCATGGTTTTGGACCATCCACCAAGGAAGTGCCCAGCATTCCCACGACCTCTTGCAAGAAATGCAACAAAAAGGGGCACTGGGCAAAACTCTGTCGGGATCGAACTATTCAAACATAGGGGTAAATGGAGAAAATCCCGCAGCGATAGAGAGGACTATTCCCGAGGGAGGCGCCGTTCAGCAAGTAGAACTCATACTAAAAGAAGCCGTTCATGAGTTTGATCGACGGATCATAACCACGCTTGACCCAAAACGATAGCGACCACACGTTAGAGTGTGGACAGACTACGCTTCTGTTTCCATTCCAAAAACCGCCCACGAGAAGAGCGTTCACAATGATAACAACTCATTGCCCGGAAGGAAGACATGCCAATCACCGTGTCGAATTGAAGTGGACACAGGAGCAGGTGGCAATACTTTTACCACCTTTGGTACATAAAGCAAATGTACAACACTAGATGGAAAGAATAGTGAAGCCCACAGAAATAAAGCTCAAGCGTACAATGAAACGCAACAAAAGTTACCATGCCTAGGTACATATAGACCTTGTCTGCCGATACAAAGCCAGCGTGAGACACAGCGATTCGACGGTTGTTGACGTGTCCAGGCACCAGGGATAGGCTACCAACATGCGAAAACTACTAGAAAGTAGTCACGCATACCCGGCTTTTGGAGAATCTCATGACCACCACATTCTGGCCTACCCAAAATAAACTCCATATCAAGATCTAGTGGATAGGTACCCTAAACAATTCGACAGAATTGGTAGCTTCAAAGGGGAAGCAAGATCCACTGAACGATACTGCCAAACCCATCTTCCGTGCACTCGCAAATGTAGCGTGAATCTCAAACCAAACTACAGAAAAACCTCCAATAATGGAGGAACAGGGAGTCATTCGAAAAGATAACGCACCACACAGACTGGTGCAGCTCCATTACAACATTTTAAGGATGGATCCTAACGAGTGGTTCTGGATCTGAAGCGTCTAACCATTAACATTAAACGGTGCCCTCATCATAGTCCCACCTTGGAGGAGTTGAATCCAACCTTTTCGAAGGCAAAGTATAATTTTTCTCCAGTTGATCTAAGGCGGGACTACTGGTCCGTACACTGGCACAGGAATCCCAGGAGTTAACAACGTTCCGTACACCGTTATGGTAGAATTGCTTTCAGAGGCTACCAATTCGTCTTACATCAAGCCAAGATATTTTCCAGCAAGAAATGGCTAAATAGTAATGCCTATGGTAAAATGGTTTCCAGGGTGCGTGTGCATAGCGGACGATATCGCTGTGATAGGCGAGACCGAGGGAAGAACATGACAGTCGTCTTATCATGCCATGGGAACATCAGAAAAGGAGACTGGTCTTCAACAGTTTCCAAATGCAGGATCAAGACTGACAAAAATCACATTCTTGGATCAGTTGTACACAGCCGAGGAATCTCACCACGATCCCCCCCCAAAGTGGAGGAATCCACCATATGCCGACACACAATACAAGAGACTTGCAAAGGTTTTTGGGATATGACCATAAAAAACCAAAAAACCTAGCCCATACATTCCCAACTTTTCCGAAAAGGCTTAACCACATACGAGCCACTCATCAAAAAGGACGTACCGTACCTTTGGATGGACGACCACCAGATAGCATTTGAAAACCTGAAAAGAGCCATCACAGCGGAAGTGTGCTTAAAGTACTATGACCCTCTTAAGAAGCCGACTGTTCTAGAGTCGATGCCTCCATGCAGGTCTGGGGGCGGTGTCCTCCTCCAGGCTCACCACCAGTATCATTCGCATCCAAAAAGTCTCCTCCACGGTGCAAGGCAACTACTCCAATTATATATAATATATAGAAGGGATCTCGCCCTTGTCTTTTGGAATAACAGATTCCCACACATAGCTATTGGCAAAGATTTACCGTGGAGACTGATCCACAACCCTATCTGAGCTGATTTGGAAGAAACCCTCACAAGTGAAAACCCCCAGACTACAGAGAAAGCTGATACAGATACACGGTTACACTGGGTGTGATGTAAATATAGCCGGGAAACAGATGATTGGTCCGCACAGACCCTCAGTCGTCTACCGACCCCAACAGAAGGATGACATACCACTGGCAAATACAGACACAACACCATCAGCTTGGAAGACGTTCGAGATGTCCACCCAAATTGACTATATTACTTTGGGATTGTGCAAAGAGGAAGCATGCAGAAAGAAACCTCCTGTGACCCCCGTTCTACGCGCTGTGGTGGCCAGACCATAACACGGTGCCAATGACTAACAGGATTGCCAACAGACATAACTACCCATACTTGGGTCTTCGAGGCTAGTTATGGGATCCACTGGGCGTTATCCTTCAAAGGGACGTCCAGGTGGTGATTCCGAAAAGATGAGAACAGACAACGACCAACTGCACCAGGGGCATTTTGGAATTGAAAAGACACGTAAACTATCAAGGAATCAGTGTATTGGCCCAAATATCAACACAGACATAGAGAAGATGTCAAGTCATTTCAGTATGCCAGAGCATCACCCAACCAAGCAAATAGCCTTTGTTTGCCACATGAATTTTCCAACAACGCCTTGGCCCCAAAAGTAGGGCCGACCTGTGTTCACGATAGGGGAATAGACTATTTGGCTCATAGTCGACTAGTGCGCCATATACCGCAGTAAGTAGATTTCCTCAACAATACCAGGAGCGAAAAACGTAGCAGCAGCTATGTCAGAGGTATTTAGCATGTTTGGGGTGCCGCCAACAGAACTCGTATCCGATAATGACCACATTCACTGGAGCGCCATTTCAGTAAAGATGTAGATAAGTGGGCCGTCACAACACAACGTCCTCCGCCACAATACCACAGATCGAATGTTTTGGGGCCGAGAGAAACGTTGCGTACAGTGACGAACCTTATCAAGAAGTGCAAGCAATCTGACCAAGACATACAAGTGGCTATGCAGCACCTGCGGTCAACCCCATCGCCAGCAGCTACCATCTCCAGCAGAGATCCTCTTCGGAACCTGTGATAACCATGTTACCAGCTCCCATCACCCAGCCCACTCCAGAGGCAAGCAGAAATTGGAGAGGCACCTGCCGAGAAACAACGGCTAAGATGAAAGAAGCCATGACAAACACGCAGGAACTGAACTACACCTGCACTCTATGAAGGTCAGAAAGTCATAATGCAGAGAGCCAAAGATCATACATTGCACCAGGACAGTTTAAAAATCTTCCAGGACCCAGATCGTATGAAATCACCACGCCAAATGAAAAGACCTTAGAAGGAATAGATCACAAATTCGACAGATGCCAAACTCTCGAGACCCCCCAAAACATGTTCCGATTTGCAAGTACCCTTAGGAGGCGGAGGGAAAGGCAGTGAATGATCCACTCCACATCCTGGACATACAAAACACAAGCCAGAATGCACGTCAAGGCAGAAGAACCAACACCTGAGCAACACTACACCCATACAGCACTACCACCAGGGGTCAGGGAGAGTGAGTCGCAACCTGTATCGCTTTAGGGATAGTACTACTCCGGTTCCTTCAGATCTGGACCACAATCGTAGTGAGGGTGACGTGAAGACTAGCGCTGCAATGTTTATATTGTTATGTGTTCACTGTTCTTGTCATGTGAGTGTATCAATTGTGTTTTTTTGTTTATTGTTAAAAATGTTTAATAAAAAGCACACTCACACTCCCTCAATTTACAAATGGTGTATCAAAAATATGAATATTACCCGTGTGGAGCAGACACATGCAACACAAATGAAAATGTCAACCATACATGATTCATTTACATGTCACTACTTCATACACAACAAAAGAACACAACATATGAAACAGAGACTGCTTGGGGATATTACTTTATGAATATTCATATTATTTACAAAGCAACAGTAATGATTCACCTATTTTGAATTGAGACAGATCCCAAGCAAAAGTTGGCAGGAGAATGAACTGTCATTAATAATGTCATGGTCCGTTATAAAATACCTTGGAACTTATGACGCAAAGCCTTTGATCTTGATCTGAGCATTTACTAAACATACTATGCTCAAGGACTTGGGCTCGTTTGTGAAAGCAAGATCAGAAACTAATCTCTCAATTCCATACTTTTTTCTTTGTTGAGTAAAGGAGGGTGTTTTATATTAATTGGTTTGGTTGAATTCCTCAGAACTACATTCTGTAATACGTCAACCACCCATCGTACCGGACGCATTACTAGGTAAGAGGGCTCTCTGAATCTCGCTTGATGGCTGGATGACAGCCAGCCGAATTGATGAATAAATATGTGCTTGAAACTTTAGATCACACCGTCTCCCGTCTCGTAATATTATATTACATTTTATCATCGGTATATATATACTTGTCACTTGTAATTGAATTATACTTACAAATTTGTTATGAATATCGTTAACATCTTGCTTATCAAACTCTATATACCAGTCTTTTTGTTTCAGATTTATCTATTGCTAATGTTATGACTTTTTTGTATAATTGTTCTGTTTCAACGGGTTACTTTGTTGGCTTATATAATTTGATATTAACGTCGTTGTTAAATAATCACTGTAAGAATACTTTCAGAATTGATCTTAAATGAATTGTAATAATATGGTGAATTCTTGTTGCACTATGTTCGGTTTAATATTCTCGTTATAATAGTTTCCGCAGAAGAATTGTGGCCAACGTATTAGATACCTGCCGCGTACATAAAGCGTTCAGGGTAAGACACAGCGTATAGTACGTGCTTGCATCTCATTACCGCGTTGTTACGTGCGTACCAAGTGTTCCACGCTGGCCACGATTCATTTGCGGGAACTGTAGTTTTTAAATTGTTGGAATAAATGAATGTGAATAAATAAAAGTATTCGTGCATTGACCTATGGGAATCATCCTTCAGTAAGTCCATGAGGCTATGTTGACACCCCATTAGATAATATTCTTTTTTCAATCGTTATTTGAACAAATATTGGACCCATGTCTTCTACAAAATCAATAGCAGTATTAGAGCATCAGCCCAGAAGGGTTTGATCACACGAACGAGATACCAATATCTGAATACGGGTAAATTCAGAGAAAAATATAACCTTTACAAAATTATGAAAGTCTGCCGGGGACCAGTTGTTGCGTGTAGCCCCAGGAGAGGGGTAAAGTTACTATGGGGGTCAAATGTTTGAACTGCTCTAAATCTAATGTAACATAGCTCAAATTATTCCTTAAGTAACCAGTAGTCCAGTATTTTTATGATTTGACCTAACACAAATTGCAACAGAAACAATTTTGGTGTTAATATACTGTGAAATAGTCTAAAAATAATACGTTTCCTACGTTGACTCCGGACTGCTGGACGCAATACAATCAAGAAATAAAGGCCGTCCTTGGCCCTCTTCACTTCAACTTAGCCAATAATCGGATTACTCCCAAGGAGGCAGGTGAGCAGTTTTCTAAAGATGTCTCTGACTTTTTACGTGGCAAAGCAGACTTCATAAAAGAAGATGGCAACTCTAAATATATCGAAAATCCCCCCAAATCATTAGAAAAGGCACGCAAATTAAAAAACACCCTTAGGAAAAAAGCATTTGGTAAAAATGGGACTGCAGAAGATAGGAAAGAATTTAAAGCGGCGATTAAATCTCATAACTACCTCAAAAAGCTATCCAAAAAACGGAAAAGCAATCGTGATGCTTTACATCAAGAGAAACTCTACTACAAAAACTTCTGGAAATTCGCAAATAACTGTAGCAATGGATCACTTGATCAAAAGCCACCGCAGGCAACCTTTACCAAAGAACAGGCTGACATTTATTATCCCAAAAAATATTCTACTGCAAATAGCTTAGATTTAACGCAGTTGAATTGGTTTCCACATCTTCCAGTGAACAATGTTGACCAGAATAACGAGTTCAACGTCGGTCCAGTGCGTCCAAGGGATATTCGTGCTATTGTTAACAAGAAAAACGCGACATCAGCCCCTGGGCCAGATGGCTTAATGTATGGTTTTATTAAATTTTTTTTTTTTTTTTTTTTATGTAACATAGCTCAAATTATTCCTTAAGTAACCAGTAGTCCAGTATTTTTATGATTTGACCTAACACAAATTGCAACAGAAACAATTTTGGTGTTAATATACTGTGAAATAGTCTAAAAATAATATATTAAAAGTCTACCAAAATCAACCTAGTGGAACATGTAGAAATAAGGGGGCAACGTTTGTACAGGGGTAAAAATTAGAATTGTTCGAATTGATTTAAATGATGTACCAATTTATTGGGATACTCCTAAGGTTTTAAAAAAGGTATAGTTTGCCCTATCTGCGCGTTATAGTTTTAGTACAATAGGCAGATAACAGCTGTTCAAGGTCATCCTGGGGTAAAATTCATAGAATGGTCCGATTTTGATCGGACTGGTTGTAAACTGTTAAATTTGTCCCACTAGATAAGTAAATGTAAATAGATTCTTTGTTTGAACCTTCTATATAAGAATTAGAGTTATGACTAGTGACCTCCATAGACCCTGTAGTCCCCAGTCAAATTTTGCGTTCCAATTATGCAACGAATATTATAGATGGTGCAACCAGTATATTTCGGGTTCTGTACCATTAGACGAACAATTTGACACCATTTTTATAACGAACGGATATATCTGAAAATTTACCCCCTTTGTGACCTTGAACCTATTTTGACTCATAAATATTGAACTACAACCTGCAGATAGGGAAAACTATACCTTTTTTTAATCCTGGAAATGTAACGAACACGTTGGCATACTTTTCGACGCGTTTTGATACTTTTCATATTTTGACCCCTGTATAAACCTTACCCCCTTAAAAATATATGTTCCACTCCTTTGATTTTAGTAGACTTTTGATATGTTGTTTTTAAAGGTATTCTCAATACAATTCTGTTGGAATTGATTCTGTTGCAATTAGTGTTGGGTTAAGGCAGCATTAATTCTATTTTGACTGGCCTACAGGAGTAAAAAGTAAATTGGGTCACACGCGTGCAGTGGTGCTTCCTTTCCAAGATATTTGGGAAAATAAGCTAAAGGTCGTTTGTTTTATATTAAATGTTGTGTCACAATATTTAAAATTTGTATCATTGATTTTTGTTCAATTACGTGTCGAATTCATCCGAAAATATCAGGCGCACTGTATTAAAAATCGAATTCGGCATTGTTCATTGATTTTTTTGTCATTTCATTCAATTTAGTCTCGTGTATAGTACCTGTCATAACAATATGAACTGTGCTATTTTGGATTCAATTTCTTGGATTTTATATTGTCCCTAATTTAAAGGTTCGCGGCCCGATCGTTAATAGCTTTATCCCCATGACTTCAGATCTTACCGAGATAAATAATTTATATAATTGATTCGGGACACCCCCTTTAAGATACAAAGCTCTTTATTCATGCTCATTTATATATATTTGTCATTTGGGTTTTTCTGTTTGGTGATGACTTTTTCTTTATTCATGCTCATTTATATATATTTGTCATTTGGGTTTTTCTGTTTGGTGATGACATTTTAACAACTTTTCAATACTCTTTCTTGGTCGTCTGCTTTATATTGCTTTGTTGCTTTCTTGTTGTTCTGTTTTCAAGCCCTTTCAATAATGATGTAATTAATTTTATAGCCATAATTAAATATAGTTAAATACACAAGTTTGTACTAAACATCTTTGAGCTCGCTCGATAAATAATTTTGTTGAGGGGATTTAGTTATTATTTATTCCATTTTATGAACACTTGACGAATATAAGAGCCAAGAATCAGCAATTAAAAAGACTAAATAGCTTTTATGATTTAGTGGTCATTGACATGCGGGACGAAATTGTCAACGAACTTTACGTATTCCAATAGAGCAGGAGCAGAATTCATAGGGGCCTTATTTAAAGAGTTCGTTCACCCCACTACAGAAAATATTTAAAACATATGTACTCTCTGTATCAATACTAGCTAGTTAGTACTCTCAAATTGTGGTGTCACATTTTCAATAGGGGCCAGTATAAGGTTACACAGGGGTCACACTTTTAAAATGTTCAGTAAAGATCGCAAACATTTCTCCACTCAAAGAGGGCATTGGTATCTTTCTAAAGAAGATGACAATCGGTAATTTGTGAAAATGACTTGTAACATTTTGAGTCAACGCTGGGCATGTCGTTATTATAAAGAAGAAAAAGCATGGGACCCAAAATAGATCCTTATGGGACCCCTGATACCACCGGTAACCAATCAGAATTAAAACTCTCAACAACTATTTGCTCCCTCCCTGTTTAATAAGCGTGACACCAATTTAAAAGAGCAGAATGAAACCCATATCAACGTAACTTATGAATAAGAAATTGTTGGTTTGATTTGTTTTATGCGGACAAATCCGGACAATATCCTAGTTAGGGATCTTAGTGAGGAAGTGTACACTTCCGGATAAATATGTGAATTTTGGCACACAAGTAGCTTCGACCATCCCAATATCTTGGAAACTATAATAGCAAGATATTTCAATGGTTATACCCGCATTTTTGGGTCAATGAATCTTATAGACTAATTTTAAAAGAGGTCAGTTGGCAGCCATCTTGGAAATTAAAAATGGCGGCCATCCGCGACATACTTTTAATGATATCTTGATAACCAAAAAAATAGGAATATAAATGTGGTTTCTCTACCCATATTGTCCAGGACTATAATGAAGTGAATGTTAAAGACCTAAGGTGTCAGCCATATTAAATTTATCAAAACAATAAAAAACGACTGCCATTTGCGACATAACGCAATGATATTTCAATACCCGTATTAGCGTAGGAAAATCAATCTTGTGTTAACACGCATACTTGTAGGATCTAGGAATTAACAAATTAAAAGAAAACTGTTGAGTGTTATATCGAATTCAATGAGCTAAGATAGTATCCCGACATGATGAATTTCACAAACTATGTATATAAAACAAGGATAGCCGATATCCATGCCTTATCTATATATAAGTACTGAGCCCGGCAGATATATTGACTGACTTGTTTGGCTGAATGTCCATTGGCTAATAGTTACAGTTCAAACCAATTTCAGCTATTACATGATATCATTATCGATGCATGGCATCAGCAGAGGAGTGTACACGCAGGCTTACCTTTGAACAATTAGAGTTACCCCTGCATGCTTTAGAGTTTCCACAATGAAAGAACATGGTACAGGCTTTGCTTGCATCTGAGAGTAGAGTCCATAAAGGAACATGCAGCATGCTCTTTTCAAACTTCACTTAACCCTAAGCCGAGACATCTCAGGTAAGTTCTGCTAAGGTTCGAGACACTGCTTCCAGATAAGAGATTGGTAAAGGGGACGGAACGCATTCTGTAAACATGGTAAAAGTGCCTGATGAGTTGGTGGATGGTTTCAAGCGTTCCAGTTCTTTGGGAGAAGAGCTCCTGGCAAGCAAAATTGACACGGGAAGCATTAGATGTCTTGGCATACATCAAGATGGTGAACGTTTCCAAGACCTCTATGTGGCTACTTTCTATGTTAAGGGGGGGGGGGAGTATGGGGTCCGAAGCAGTGAACTTTGAAATATTTTTCTTAATTTCCCTAAATAGTGGTATATACATGTTACACATCATATCGTCGTGGTCACAACATAGTGTCGAATCTGATGTTTTGGTCAAATTGAGTTAATAGTTGATTCTGGTTGCATTTTATGTACTCTTTAATTGTTCCCAAAAATAAAATTGAAATTACATCTCCTAACCAAAATAGCCGCAGTCGAATAACACCCATTTGTATAAAACGGGTTTCACAAACAATCGAATACGTATTCGATAGCTTTGCGTGTCCAAATATCTCAAAAGCACACAGATAAATTGTGAATGAATACGTATTCGCTGGGACAAAGATTGCTACTTCAGTGATCAAAATCGATAATAGGTCTCTCAAGATTTAAGGCAATCGGTGAAATTTACTTTCTATACTTCATGAGGGATTGGTCATGTTATTTCACATTTCATTTTCGTGTTTTAATTATGTTACTTGTAATTATTGAAACCTACGGTCTGTTCGTCATGAAAAAGAAGATACAAGTTTGGCGTTTAAAATGGTAAAAACACCAAATTTATCCCTTTTTTTTTGGGGGGGGGGGTATTCTAGATGACATTACACCTCCTATTACCAAAGGGGGAGTTACCACCCAGGAAACTTTCCTCCGTGCGCAAAAACGGTAAAAAAATCTAGTTTCCACATATCTCTATGCTAATTTTGGCGACGAAACAAATGTGAAGGAGCCACCGTCACGGGGTTAGTGGCGAAGTCGAATTGGGGGGAGTGGTTCTATTACTTACTACCCATTATTGAAAAATGCCAGAATTTCTGATTTGGTCAGTTTACTGCCCATCTGCAATAATGAGCCGCCGAACATTTTACCTATCATTTTTTACATTAATCAGAATACAAAATACCATAAATAAGGCTTATTACTTAAACTATACAAACAAACAAACAAACAAAATAAATCAAGTGTTTAGTTAATAGACTTAATAGAAATAAAGGTTTTGAAGTATGGTCTATGGCTTCATAATGTATCTTCGGGCGGGGGAAAATATAAAGACTAATGGGCACCATTATTTAGGTTTTTTCTGACCTCGGACATTATTCGCCTATAAAATTTTACATTATGTTAGATTGTATGAGTATATATTACCCATTTAAATGTTAATTTGTTTCAAGTTGTATATATTTTAAGCGTGTACATACTTTAAAGATAGGAACTTAATGCAGAAATTTAAGAAAACAGAAAATATGGTTGTTTTATAAAGTTGTTAGACACTTTTATCCTCCAAAACCTTTTGAATTATGAAACATTCCAGTTACATTGTAAATTTTTCTGACCTCAATTTTGACCACAGTTGCTAGCAATATTTATGGTGTGTTGCAACATGACCATACTATTTATTAATTTTTATATAATATGCAATACAGTACAATGTTTGTGTTTCCTGTTAAGTATTTACTCCTGAAATTTATGTTTTTTCTGCAAAAACGAGTTAAAACATATGGGGCGGACTAATTAAAGCATTAATTGTAAGGAAGCCAAATTTGTAAGAGGTAATTTTTGAAGTCGGTGGTATCGTGGTCAGTCTATATTTTACAACGAACGATATGCAAAAATGAATGTTTCTTCATTATGGAATCTGTTTGTATACAAATTTGCATGGTTTGTAACATTTAAACACAATGCAATAGAATCCGTCGTGTCTCATATTAGACATCGTCATCGTCGTCGTCGTCCTCTTATCATCATCATATTATCATCAGTCATTCTTATCGTCATCGTCATCGTCATAATCATCATCGTCATCGTCATCGTCACATCATTGTCATCATTAAGCATCACATATCATCATAAATCATCAACGTCGTCGTCGATCAGTAGCATCTGGCGTAAAGCTCGATGTTTGCTTTTTCACGTTATTGCTACCATTTAATCACCGCAATCGTTATTCTTATCATCTCGGCATAATCGGCATCATTTTAAAAATATTTAAAAACCCGTTATAGCTATAGTAATCTCCCCATACCAAAAGTAGAATTAACGGGTTTCATGGAAGTGGAGCCGAATACGTATTCGCCTCCTTAGAACACAGCGAATAAAACATTTGGGGTTGACAAACTGTCAAATCACATCAGTGGCCAATTTGAATAAGAAAAAAAACAGTGTTTCTGGTATTTAATTACGCGTCAGTTAGTAATAGTTAAACATTAATGTCTTTAACATACACCACTTAAAATAGCATCATTTCCTTTTATTTCATTTAATTAGACGCCTTCATAAGTAACTCAAACGCCGTTTTTAGAACTGCATTTATGCTGATTAGACCGTATGCAGAACCACGACGATATTGTAGCCGTCACCAAGTTTTAAAAATCCATGTCGATTTTGCTATGGTTTGCAATGGTAACCACGTAAGGCTAAACACTAGAACGGATGTACTTAAAAACATGTATTGGACGAAACTGGGTGGCATGTGCAGGGTGAAATACACAGTGAACCATGAAGTCGATTTTTTAATACCGTTGCCATGGCAACCGGCAATCGCCAATCACATTGCATGGCGTAATTGTAATTTGAATTCGGAACAAAATTTTGAAATCGAACCTTTCATGGGTCACTAGCGCTATATTTGCTTAAGGCTCAGTCACCCACAGTGATTTTTTGCTAGGAAAACCACTTCCGGACTGCTCAAGACTGGTGCCTATTGGCCAATTTTAGCAAAAATCGTGAGCATTTTTCCTTTTTCAGGGAGGACGTTGGCCAAGTCTGGGGACGTCCGGCTACAGTTCTTCTGTAGTCTGGTGTGGTCAGGAGCACGTGTAAAATTTGAAAAAAAGACCGCCACGATTTTTTCTTGCCCAGCTTAAAAAAAAATCGTTGGCGGGTTTCGGGTTTTGGAATCGGGAAGGTCGCTTGAAACACACGAGCGGTTGGAACGCGTAGCCGATGAGTTGGCGCCGACATGAGTGGTTGTGTGCAGTTGGAAGGTGGCAATGAGTTTCTCCAAGCGGGAGAGGAAGAGAGGATGCAGAGCAAAAATGGACATCTTAAATCAGCGACTAACTCGGCGACTACAGAAGACCTCGAAACATTAGACAAAATTGAGGGCGCTTTTGATGTGAAATATTTAAAATTTCATTTTATACTGAATTATCATAATTATTATTAAAAGAATCATCGAAATAGGTGCATCCATTGTCCTGTAATTAATTTTTAAAATAATTTTCTTAAATATCGCATGGTGAGAAAACAATAAAATAGATTTAAAAATCACCTTAGCAGTGACATTTAATTACTTTAAATTATGGACAAAAATAATATGAGTACGTATTTACTTTGACTTAGCCAAAATAAATGTGTTACATAAAAATATCTTAAATATAACCACTTAAATTTTGCACATGATAAGATATAGGAAATGATGCATTTTGGCAAATTTTGCGAACACCGCTTCACTTTGATCTCGGGAACCGAATGTCCGATTGCGATTGAATAAAAAGCATTTTTAGATTACAATCTAGACAATTTAGCCATTGCATTATCTCATGTTCTTAAATTGGACAATTTTTTAAAATCATATTCAGACCCCATACATCCCTTAACACTTATGTGACCAAGGGGTTTCACTCCCGTTATTGCCCTTGGGCATAAATGGGAGAAACCAAGGGGGCACTAACGGGAGAAACCAATTTCCCAAGGGTCATAAAGACAACACCAAATTATCAATAAAAAATGAAATTTAGGGGCAAAATATTAATTTCAAAACGTGAAAATTTGGCGAAAAGACGGAGAATTCCAATGAGCCCAGCGCTTACAATAAACTTTTTGAAAACTTATGTTATGTTGATATCTACTCCTAATTACGTATATTTAACACAAAATTTGCAGTTTTAGGCAATCCTGTATTTTTTACGGGTGTTGCAAAATACACGTCATTTTCCCATAGAGTTTTTATAGCAACGGTGTAGCAACGTCCACAATTACATTATTTGTTCTGCACATAAGGGTTAATTATGCTTAATGTTGCTATAATTGTTTACTTTTACTTTACTTACTACCAATTTCATTTTTTTTTTTTTGGTATGAAAAGAAGCGCATTCAAAAGTCTAATAATTGCACAATATTTCGACAAAAACATCCCATGCGTAAAGCGGCCAGCCCGAAAACAAATTTTGGAAGCTATGGGTCTCATCTATCTAGTGATACCAAAATAGGTACAATATTCCCAGCACCTTGCTTCTATAACGTTATAATCGATGGCGCCCTCAGTTTGTGTACAAAGTGTATTCTCTAAATTTCTTAGATTAAAAACTAATCTAATTGGATTGCAATCAGGGAAAAATCCAAGTTTAGATTAAAAATTTAAATCAAAATCCATTGAAATATAAATCTAATAGATTAAAAATTGTAATCAAAATTTAGATTTGTCCTCCGTTTTAATCTAAGAAATTTAGAGAGTAGGAAAATTTGAATTTTTTTTGCTAAAAAATTACACAAACGATACATTTTTTCCATGCAGATATTTGGCCAAAATAAGAAAGAAAAACATAACTTTAATTGATATAAGACAGTCAATATGGGAAACAACTTAGAGAGAGAGCTCTTTAAAATTGACATTATTATATTCAAGAGTCCAACTAATATACGTAACGGTTAACACCAGATTTATGTTGTTCAGTTACCAAGATGGTGCAAAGAAGCTGGACACAGTACTCAACGAGACCATGAGAACCATTACTGGCTGCCTTCGTCTCAGTCCATCTGAGTTTCTACCAGAGCTTTCATCAGGCGTTGCCCCTGTAATGCTTCGGTGAGAACATCACACTCATAAACTGCTGAACAAGGCTCTGTTGGACAACAAGCACCTGTTGCAGAGTATTGTCACACCAGCTCGGCAGACAGAGATTGCGCTTTCGTCGACCTTTCTGTCGGCACGCTAATAAACTCTTCAGCTCTCCATTCAACATCCTACAGAAATGGAACACTGCCTGGCTAGATACTCCAATACCAGACCAATTCACTATCACACCATGACAAAACTCTCACCTGGTAGCAATCTTCCACGTAAGGAATGGGTCACCTTGAACATTCGCACAGGGGTCGGTCGTTTCAAGAGCAATGTGTACCGATTGGGCTGCGACCAACTCCAGTCTGCCAATGTGGCTCTCCACCACAGACTGCGGATCAAATTCTCAATGAGTGCCCTACCGTTCGGCCACCGGTGGATAAAGACTTCTCCAACCCCAACCAGTCAACAGTGAGCTACCTCCAACCAAACTTTCTATACCTTTCGTTGAAGGAAGACGACTATATTGTGACAATGAGACCTTAGGTCCTCAGATACTTAGGTCCCACTAACACAGCGATGATGTGATGAAACAGCTCCCCAAAATCGCGCAAACCCATTATTATCACTGGACATGCGAGTGTTGACTCAATTTCTTTTGTTCGTTCGCAGTGAAAGGTAAACATCGGTAGGACCACAACACTAGCCTAATCTCAATATACGGTCAAAATGGTACACGAACTCACTATAATTTGAAATTGTCAGACCTTATTATCAAAGTCCAAAAGAAAACAAAAATAAGAAAGTCCGATAGGCCTAGACACGATGATAAATCATTGCCTACACTCAGCTCAATTCCCTAGACGAAATACCGTCCCTTCTTATGTTTTATATATTTATTGAAAGAGGGATTTTAGCCGGGATTAGCAACTATACTAGAATGGTCTGTGAGCTGATGCCAATGCTTTTCAAGTTTGGTAAATGTGGCAGTAATGTAATCATCCTTGTTCCAGAAAGAAATTGCCACAACTGCCACCTCCCCCCAACTCTTTCCGTTTTAAATTTTTTTACCTAAAGTAAACATCCAAATTGTTTTCAAACTCGTTTTGTCAATTTTTTTTTGTTCATGCCATATGTCCCTTTAAACATCATTTTATGTCATAAAAACTGAAATAAACATTCTTCTAAGGAAATGTATGTTTGTTTTGATATAAAATTAAAACTGGATGGTGTTTTCATTGCGAAATGCAGCGCATCTGCTATTGAATGTCCTGAGGCAAGCGACCAGTTCTGGCTGGTAAGGCCACGGGAAACAGTCAGGTGTTAGCTTCATTCGGAGTTAATTGTGAATTGAGCAATTTCAGTTAATTATTTGATTAGGAAGTATTGATAAAGATATCTATATGAAACTACTGGTTATTTGTAGCCGTGGGTGCGAGGTACAGTCGTCTCCAATACAGGGGACGTCCTGGTCACAATGCTGGTATAGTATTTGGATAGGAAGTTGCAATGTTGTTGTTGATTTTATTACTAGCCCGTCGAAGTTTGGTAACGCGCTGGCAAAAGGAGTAAGTTTTTTGTATCCCGTGTACTTAGGTTTCTTACGGTGTACCATCGCCGCCAACAAAAAATATAAAATACAAAATGGTCAAAAAAATAAAAAATGAAAATTAAATACAAATTTTTTTCCAGATTTTTTTGTTAGAATTTTTCTTTTTTTATATAATTTTTTTAAATTTTTTTTTAAGAAGATTAAGACTTCTTTTGAGATTTTTCAAATTTTTTTTTAAGAATTCTTAATTTCTTTTTTTTTATAATTTTTTAAAGATTTTTTTTTTTATAAATTTTTTAAGTTTTTTTTTTTTTAGTAATTATTTATTTTTCACTATGGAATTTTTTTTGGCGTCATTGGTACGTTCGTTTGTGAAAAAAAAATTGATGTGAGTGAAAATAAAATGTTCGCTATATAAATAAATGTCTGTGGATTACAAATCCGGAAACCAGCCACGGGAGGAGACGAGCGGTGACCTCGCTTGTTTTTTTTTCTGCCTGCGTAGCCATGCCCTGGCCGTGGCAGGGGCTGGCCATACTGTAGCTATGCCGTATTGCATGTATTACTGCATGTCGCATAACTAATTTCCCGGCTAAATCGCTTTTTTTTTCGCGCATATTCGTCAATATTGAACTGTCACACAAAAATGTGATCATTTTGCTGTTGTTGTGGATTGGGTGGGCGATGAAATGGAAGCGCAGTTCTTATTTGAAGCCTCTTTGACATCACAATTTGAGACCCCCTGCTTACTGCAAAAACTTCACATTCTTCCTTTCTCCACTAGTCCTGGGTGAAACGGTGGTTCCTAGATACCACCCGCTCACTCCTTTACTTCTACCACCCCCCCCCCCCCCAACTACTAACCTTTTCTTTTCCCAAAAAGAAATTCCCTTTTTCTAGACGGGTTATTACCACTTGTTATTAGTTGATCCACTCCTTTTATCCCCCCGTTGCATTTAGTACAGTGATTGTCCCGGGAACGGGTGTACCCTTGGTATACAAGGAGTCCGTGCAGGGAGGGTGCGAGTGCGCTCCCCTGCTCAGAACCCTGCCCAATTGCCGCCGGCGGGGTCCCCGTCAGCCCCATAAACTGACCGTTAGTACAGGTTCTAAATGGAAAAGGCCCCAAATTTCCCTCGCAGTGCACGGCCCCCTTCTCCTCTCTCCTCTCTCCCCCCCCCCCCCCCATTTGAAAAGGTCTGAACGGGACTATAATATTTCTATGGCTTTTAATTTTAATTGTAATTCATCCTTTGGCGGTCATTTTTAAGCGAAAAATGGAGGTACACTAGGGGTTTCCCGTCAAAGCGGAAGGTGTGTGGTGTGGGGTTTGGGGGTTTTGTGGGGGGGGGTGGTTTCCACCTTGCTTATCCTTATTGTAAATGGCCAAAATGTACTTATGTAATTATGATGCTACTATAGCAAATACTGACAATATTGTATACCATTCGTTATTTTTTAAGATAATTGTGTATTAACTTCTAATCATATAACTCACAGTTATGACTCACTATGACGTCATATTAAAACGTTATATGTTTGTACTTTTTATTTGAAGAAAGGACATGTGTAGCTACACAGTGATATATCAAACAAGATGATGTTTGTCCCTTCTTTAAGAAAAAATCGGGGGTTGGTTTGGTACCCCCCCCCACCCCGGGCGGGTCGAATTAGCAGAAAAACCGTTGGGTGGACGAGTCGAACTACACAATAAGGTTTCTTTCTTTATAACGATTAATTTCCCGTAAGGCCATGAATTAGTAAACTACTCTAATCAATATCGTCCGGATTTTGTGAAAATCTCTACTGCTGCATGATGCATCCATCTTCCTAGATCTTTGGGTTTTAACAACCGGACCTGCCATATAACCCCCTAATCACTACAATTTAGACATCAGAATATACTATGAGAATGCTGGCTATATATTGTCAGCTAATTATCTGGGGTCCAATTATTAAAGTGTCCTTTAGGAGTTTATTGACAAAATGGATGTTGATACATAATAATTATCTCCAATTATTCCCATTTTTAAGTGTCCCTTGGTGAATTTGAAATAAAGTGCTATAATTGATTTGGTTTTTCGGGGAAAATAACGGAATTGGCCACCCGTGAATTCTGTTGTTCTCTAATATTAAAAAAAAAAAAGAAATGGGACGTATGGTATAACATTTTAGGCATTAGCCTGGACATGGGCCCGAAAAATTGCTTCTTGCACCACCTGGGTTTATTGATCCAGTGTATTGATACTTTTGCAGTGGCGCCATCAGAAGCACGCCGCACGACCGACACACATGAACACGTTTTCATGCAATCATTTCTTTTTTCAGTGAGTTAGGGGACAATGACTTCACGGTGGCCAAACAAGACATTCACAAAAAAAGATTTACTTTTTCTGTGATGAACTTGTCTTAGGAAAATTTTCAGGATTGGGGCCGCTCGCTGGCCTTCGCGAAGGGCGGAGCGCTGAACCAGGAGTTGCTGAGCGGGAAAGCTGGAATTTGATGTTTTTGTTAAAGTGTTAAAATTATTGGGGGTGGGGTTCAAGGGTATCGACCACCCCCCCCCCCCGCAATCAAATTACTGAGTGCCAAGCCCCCCCGTTTCCCAAGCCCAATCCACAAACAGCAAATATCATTTTAGTCTAATTTTGGTGTGAGTTCGTCTTATCGTGTCCAAAGGACACAGTTCATCTCAATTGATCCCAGCCATAGAGATGGGTAGGCTTACAGGCTACACAGCCAGCGTATGGCTGCTTCACTTTCCGCAAGGTTCTTGTCCTAGTACAACGGAGTCACACTGAAATTTCGGGCATTGTCAAGACGATCATTATAAATCTTTTTGCATTTTCACATGTCAGACGAATCACCCTCATTTCTAGTAAACAACATTACATAAGTCAATTCGTGTAGCACGAATCCCACAGAAATCTCCAAAATTCCGCAAAATATTTATTTTCCATCTAAGAAACAGAATTGGCAGGAGATAAATAACAAGTACAAGTTGGTGCATGAAAATACTGCTGCCATTAGGGTTATTTTTCTAGTGTTAATTGACTTCCGACCAGCACTGCGTCGAAAGTCCAGAAGTCCTATACACGTTATACAGTGGCTTTATTGCTACGGCTTTCAATGCATTATTGGCCTTTACGTCGGCAGACCACGCAATGTCAAAAACACGTAAAGGTTCCCTGTACGAGTCTTGTCTGTGCATTGTTGCTCCAGGCAGACCAGCCCATGTTCTATTGCTGTGTAGTGTCCTGTTCGCTTCCAGGTAGGCCCACTTCTGCCAGGAAAGCTTAGATCGGCCAATTTGTTTGGGTAGTCTAATGATGCGAAAGTATTGCATGCAACACGGCCATTCTAAAAGCAGAACAAAACGGAGACTCGTCTCCGGCCAGTAACTCCTCCGTGGCTGGTTCCCGGCAATTTGTATCCCCCGCCATTAATAGCGAAAATTTTATTTTTCACTCCATTTTTTTTTAAAAAAAAAAAAAAAAAAAAAAAAAAAAAAAAAATCCAAAGTTAAAAAAAATTCCAACGAAGAAAAAAATCCGAGAGAACAATTTAAAAAAATTCTAAAAAAAAAAAAAAAATCTAAAAAGTTTTTTTTTTTTTAAAAATTTTAAAAAAAAATCCATGTTTAAAAAAAAATCAAATGAAAAAAAAAAAGATTTTTTTTTTAATTTCCTTTTTTTTTAATTTTTTTTTTCATTTTCACTTTTTAAAATTTTTTGGCGTCGATGGTACACCGTAGTTTCTCTATGGAGTATTCATTGTACAGATTTTTGGTCCATAATTTGTATTATTTGCAATAATCCTGTTTTGGATAGTATTTTATTTATTTTAACATGTTTGTGGATTGATCTTGAAAGCACCGACGAATAAACTGATGAACATGATTTTCTTATTCGGTTACAAGAAAACACAGCTACAAACTGGTATAAGGGCGCACACCACCAATAACCTCCCATTGAATACACTTCAAACTGGCTTATTATAAGTTAATTCCCTTGTGCGTTGTCATGTTTCTGTCGGCGGGAATGTTGCGGGCGTAGTTTTGAGAAGCGAAAAGGAATTGGCAAAGTTATGTCCTCGCTACAAGTAATTACATTGCCAACACGTACAAAAACAATTGGTCGGCAAACACAGTCATAGGCGTAATCCGCGGGGGGAATTGGGGGGAGATATCCCCCCCAATATTTTGTGAGGGGGGCAATGGTCAAACGATCATCCCCCCCAATGTTTGATGCCCATTCACGTGTTTTTTGACCGCAAAAAACTCATATTTTACATAATAGTTTTAACAATGGAAATTTCCGCGCGCTCGCGCGCATTTGGTTCTAATTACAATTAGATGATTTTAATGAATTCAGCTTCAAATTGGCATTTTTTTTGCGCCAAAGCGCGCACATGTGGCTGTATTCGATCTTTTCAGCAAACCAAACCCCATTCCATTCATAAATTTTCATCAACCCCATCCCCCCCAATGTCCAACAAGAAATTTTAGCCACTGAACACGTACAGTTCAGAAGCCACAATTACCGCGGCAAAAATACGCCCCATTTCCACTAGACATACCATGATACTGTGCAAAAGAAACGGCCAAGAACACTAAGTTTTTAGTCCGCCTAAAGTAAATAGGAAAAGGAATTGTGGCGAGCAGTAATTTTATGTTTTTCAGCTCCTTTCGACCTCGTAACGTACGATCGAAGCTAAGCAAATATTATCGAGAGTCCTAACCCTAGCACTACATGCAGTCCATGCTCGGTCGTTTTTACAGAAAAACTACCAACATTTGATGGGTACCAAATATCTACTACTTTTTGATATCGAATATTAGTAATATACAAAATACTACCAAATTTCAATATCGAAAATTATAATATGTCATATAACACTATTTCGATATCGAAAATGACTATAAGTTGAAATATACCATATCTCGACGCAGCGCACCCGCCGACTCATACGTCCACAGCCAGGTTATAACGCCACTACCTCACTATACACAGTATTCCATGGAAAAAATGGCACTTTGAGCATGTTTCTTTCACATTTAAAACTCTCACAAGGACATACACAACCATAATCCAACCAAGTACAAACTAAAATCAGCAATAATCAAAGTTAACACATATGGTGACCAAAATGTTAGACTGTGCGCCAGCACAAGATGTCTAGTCGCTGCGGCTAGAAGTGGGCAAATCGATGATGAAATGATGAGCCCGAGTATAATTTACCTCAAATTTACCCGTACCAACTATGTTTTAGAAAACATATAAGTCTACCATGTCAATCACGAAATTCCATCACTTTCTAATATAACGAGTCTTGATATAACTCGTCCATTTTCAGACATTTTTTAAAGCATAACGTAGTCCACCCAAGATGTTTGATCCTTTTACGGCAGCCAGGTTAGTGTGCATAACGCAACGCCACATTAGCGGAACATTAGTTTCACGCTTTTTCAGCTGTCGTAACATTTTTAATTACGCCTTTAGATTTCAGGTTTATGTGGGTGTAGATGCATAACAGACATAATGCCTAACTTTCCACATCTTAGATGAATCGGGATGCTAGTGAAGACAAATCAAGTTTCATTCACATTTTGAATGGAGAATTAGTACGAAAGTAAGCAAAAGAACAACGACATAGTCAATTCAGTTCGCATACAAATATAATATTTTAAAAGAGTCGTTTGAGAAGAGATAAAAAACAATAGAAGACATAATGCTCCCACACCCATATAGGATTTCTCAGCCTGGTGATGTTTTACTACATGTATTACACACACGATGGCACAGAGTACAAATGGCACTCCATCCAGAGCTATCCAGGTGAGTGAGGTCGAGCGCAAGACAGGACTCTCGAGGTGAATTGTCAATGACCTGTCGACCACGTGATTCATAGCTCTAGTTTTTGAAAGATTGTCCAGAATGGCCTATTTTAGCCATTTCTAATGCCAATAAAGAGCATTTTCTGCATAACTTCGACATTTCTTTTACTTATTTATTTATTTGAGATTAAAATACAATCATGTTTATCACACTGTTAAAAATTTCCGTAAATTAAGAAAACAGATTTTCCGTAAATTTACGGAAAATCTGTTTTAGAAAACAATAAAAATAAAAAACAAAAAACATAAAAAATGTTAACTTAATTTTTTTTTTGGTTCCGTAATTTTAAATTAGGGAAAATTTCTGTTAAAATACACATTTTTTCCATAATATGAAACAAGTTGCTGTTTATTACTGTCCAAAGTTCCGTTAAGTGACAGAAATATCTGTAAATTTACCTTAAAAATGTCTGGAAATTCTGCTGCCAGAAATTTCCGTAAATTTACGGAAATTTTTTTAACAGTGTACGTACGACAATTTTAGATTTTAAAGATTGAAAAAAAATCCATAATACCTCGTAGTCTACATGGTGAGTAAAAAAAAGTACAATCAAATTAAGGGATTTTTTATGGAAAACCCTCTGCGCTATTCATATATTTTCTTTTTGTAGTACATTCCCTGTTTTGTTAGCTCTCATATAAAAATTACGGTATTAAAATTGATTAACGCGTTCCAAAGTTACAGCTGCAGAATTGAAAGTACCCAATGTGAAAGACCAAACACGTTACACGCTAGAGTAACCCAAAGAGTACTCTTGGTTTTACGTTCAGCTTTGGGATTTGCAGCATATCCTCCATTAATTACACATTTGGAATAAATGTCAGGGAATGCCAGTGAGGTAACCAGTCTGTGGGTGAGGGAGAGGGAGGGGGAGGGTTAAGGGCGGGATCCTCACTCAAAATCTTTGCCCCTCCTGGCCCCAATAGAGATCATGAAAATTAATAAATTTATAGTATTAACAGGTTACGTATACCGTGTTCACCTTTGCAAAATGTGCTTTAGTGATGCCCCAAATGTTAAATGGTTCCCATTGCCTGCCTCCCCCTCCTCAAATGAAAATGTCTCGTTACATCGTTGGGTAAGATTGTAAAATGAAACCAGACATCAAAATAATATTTAATGAAATCAATTGTGGATTTGAAGCAATAATTTGCAGCATTCTTTTCAACTTGCCTGATTTCCACGTAGTAAAACTTCCAAAATACATGTATAGGGCTGGATAACAGATAAAGTATTAACATTTTCCATTTTAAATTTATCCTGTTAATTTCATTAAATCTTAAGCATTCTACATTATCATTCAACAAATGTCCTGCGTAGCATTTGAATATAGCGCCAAAGAAATCAACCAGTTAATTTATTTTGAAGCCCTCTCGCTGCGTATAGTAATGCGTCTCATGTGTACAGTCAGTGTGGAATTTGTTCGGGGGAGAAAATGGATACCTTCACAAAAATAACTGTAGCCATTGAATGGCTTGATCGATTTTAAAAGTTTAAAATTATTGTGAAAGCTGATTAAACAGACTATCTAACACAGGAATTAATTTGGTAAATTCCGTTATTGTTTCTTCACAAAAAATCCCTCATTTGGTTGTACTTTTTTCTGACTCACCCTGTATGTATAGCGTCAATGACCGGACCACTTGCAAAGTGCTTCCATCACCTATGTTACGTGATTTTGCATGACCTGCAAAATTTGTATAATGTCAATTATACAAATTGTATAAGCTAAAACTAGACTTGTCACGGTGCACAAGTTTATCATATGTGTTCTAAAATCAGAACATTGAAAGCCCGCATTTGTTTTCACTTCTCTTTTACATTTTAGGAAAAAGTGTTGGGAAGTTCAACATCGATTTATGATAAGAATGGGCGCTTCATTGCAATATCGTTCTTGGAGGTTTATCGTTCTCCTTGGGACACTACAATTATTCTGCAATATTGTCTCACTCAGCGAAAGAATTTGAACCAATTCGAGAGTGGTGGAAAAAGACAGGATTTCATCCAATCTATCCACCGCCTCATTCATGGATTCTAATGGCGATGGAATGAGATCTTAATTGTCTGAAATTTTAATATTCTTTTAACTAAGAGAAGTTTAGAGCGAAAGATTTATATAAATAGAAAAGTATATTTCTAAATCTCTCAGTCAGCCATTAATTTTTATCTAATTAAAAATATTTTTTTGTCAGTAACATGTACAGTATCATAGCCTCTTTTACGTGGAAGCAAAACGTTTTTATTGTTGCCGGGGTGGAAATTATTTTTCAGAAGATGACTTTGTAAGTCGCACACATGGAGTTGATCCTCATAATTCATCCCCCTCGTCTTATCTTCAAAAAACGCTAAACGCTAAAGGCTTTTCCCGCCCAAATCTAAAGCTTCCAGGTTAATTGTTTTCACATCCTTTCCGAATTTAAGCGAACAACTGTGACAATTAGCACTTCGACGGGGTAGGTCTCCTTCAAATAGAGTGAGTAAGTTGGGTTAGCATTTTGACATCATAGAGCTGAACACCGCATGTAAATCTTTTATTACTACTTATTTCGTCTATTCGCCTATTGAGTGCTGCTCAATACAATCCTTGGAGTTGGTTCAATAATTTCAAAATACTAAGAATTATTCAGGATTTGTATAAGAAACATATTCTAAATGGCGAACTATTTTTCTGTATCCTTTTTTCTCAATTTGTTTCTGATAACGGTTGCCGGTTTTTGATAAACAAAATACTATTTTTCAACTCTACCTCAAATTACCCATTCCAAGTTGGCTTAGATCGTAAAGCAGGTTCACTTGAAAGTTGAATAAAATACCTTTCAACTACTACAAAAATCTACCGGTACTAATCCTGTCTTTGTATTTTTTTATTCATGGTATTTTAATCTCTGTTTTGTGTTTTCCTAACTGATATTTGATAGTACCTTAGAAACATGACCCCAGCTGAATTATATACCAGGTGAATATTGTAAAGTGGCAAACCGAACGGATCACAGAGACACGTTGCAACATTTGAAAAATAGTGGGTCGCTCTAATTTTTCAAAATTGATATTTTTTGCACGGTTATGAGATTTGATAAATATTGCCCCCACCTGAATTATTAAACCCAAATCACCATGCTTATGGGTAAACGAACGATTTTATAATTTGCTGTTGCCGGCTACATTAAGTCAGCAGACGAACGCGAAAATGGCGTGTAACACAACAACACACACCCATAGTTGATGTCTCAAGGCAATCCACCTTGTTTTTGACCGTCGGTGACCTTTTGTGGTTTTAATATCAATGAGTAAAGTGTGTGAGATTCCTGTAATAGACACAATGTTGATTAAAGTTACTGCAAACTTAAAAGTTAGCCTACAAATTACCAACTCCCATCGATGTTTTCGTCTGTACCACAGACTCACAAGGACACTAAATGGATTGTGTTCACTTAGTTTTTTCTGTTACAGACACAGCTTAGGCTATGTACAATAGGTACAATTGTGTGTGCACTCTTGTACGCCAATACATAAAACAACATGATTGACCACCCATTCAATAGTTAAATCCCAATATTGATTTTGGGTGAGAAAATGCTCCGTGACAAAATCTTCCCTTTGTTTCTCATGTCAATAATAACACAGGAACTTTTGAAACTGTGTCACAATTTCCAATTTCCCTTGATTTTCATGATATGAGCATTTCAAAAATTTCTAAGATGCATTTGGATTAAATGTGTATCATGTGCGGCTATGTTGATCTAGGTAAGTCAGGCCATATTATTATATTTAGGAAGACCGAGGTCATGTAAACAATTGCGTCCTGGTGTCCACACCTGGGCTAATGGGGAGTTGTATACAGTGGTTTTCAAAACACCTTCCTCTGTGTTAAGGGTTATATCCACTAACACAGATTCGATCTGTGTACAAATTACCTGGATGTCTTTAGCCTCTTATTAATGTCCTATCTTTTTTGGGGATGTTATTTTTATGTGTAAAATATTATATAATCGGTATTCTTCCAATGCCTAACTATCATTTAACGATCAAATGGAAGAAATTCTATTTTATGAAAATGTGCCATGCTGCTTTAAATACCATTAATTGATGTTGAATGACTTTAAAGTTCTGGTATGAACCATTTGAAAGAAACCAAACCAGCATGCCATAAGCCTGAAAATCAAACAATGATTACATCAAACACTATGGTCATATGTCATTGTGAACAGAGGACAATTTCCCTATTTTTCAATACAGATTAAAATATGTTTAATTTTATAATTTTATGGTTTATTAAAAATGTCATACATTTGGTGTTCCCAAAAAGTTGTACAAGAAAATAAAACAAGCATTTACTTATTCATACTACATACATCGCTGGAAGAAGTAATTTTAAATTGTGATTTCCTCACGAAGTTGCCTTTGTTCTTCGTCCAAAACTAATGAAGCAAATCATATGAATTGGAACAGTATGGTGGATAAAAGTATATGCTTTATGATATCAAAAAACCAAAACCAAAATTTCATTTTTGGTTGAAATGTATAGCATAAGCAACAGATGAGTGCAATTGGTGGGACAACTCTTAGCACATTGCGTCGGTCTAGATGACATTTATCACTCGCTTACTTCATGCTGTCCATTGTGACGCCATACTAGGTATGTTGATACTTATTTTGGAAAGTGGTGGACCATAGTTATATCCACTAACAAAATCATAATCAGGTTGTGTGCTATGTACTGAATCCCTCCCCTTGGTAAACCGTTTTTCAAAAAAAAAGTCTTGGGTAGATGATGGAAAAATCTACTTGGAGATTCCAAGGCAATTTAACCTAAAGCATGTTGTTCCATATCGAAGATCATTTTCATTCAATGTGCAAAATAGCATTTTTTAATTATTAAAAACTTGATTACCGGGCCACCCTGTGGCAATTTAGCTCCCGCCCCGTGCATGCCAAGTTTAACGCCCCTTGCATGTCAAATTTGCCAACTGCCCGTCGCGAATTTTACACAACCCATAGAGAAGACGCTATGCAACCTATCATTGGTGTCCTCTTTCTACAAAAAAATCCTTATATTTAATCCAAATATGAGGGACTTTATCTAAATGATCAAAGCTAATATCTCTGCAATACGATACGAATATAAGAGATCTTCTAGATGGAGAGCCGGTTATAGATACATACATGTTAAAAAAGAAAATAGTATATGAATAATATTGAAATAATATTTGAACAACCCATCTTCATAACACGCCCAAAGAAACCATGTACTGTGGCTGGATTAACATCGAACATCCAAGCCTCATGAAGCAACCTCACAAAGATTTCCTCCCTAATTCTGCTGGCTGTGAGAAAGAAGTAGGATAAACACCAGAGATGGGAAAAGAACAGTTTGGTTTTGTAGACAATGCAGGTGCCAGGAATTCTCCTATCTGTCGTAAGAGTCATAACAGAAAGCGCAATGGCAATGCAGAAAGACGTTTTCATGTGTTTTTTTTTTTCGATTATGCTAAAGTTTTCGATAAAGCAGGTACATTTACTTTTTCAAGATTTTGGCAAACTGGAATCTAAATGACAAAATCTCCGCTTTTCCTCGCAAACGTTAACAATCTGCATGTATAAGAATAAATGGAGAGAGTGACTGAATATGAAAATAATCCATACAAAGAGGATAAACGCTTGGGATATTGCACCGGATTGTTTCAGCTATTACTTGAAGGATCCTTGGAACTGTTTGATAATCTCGGCGTTTCTAAAATAGCTACATTCCATTTTAAATGATAATCGTTTTATTTTTCCTCTGTCTGCCCAGGATTTTCTTGCAAGCATTCCGTATCTAGTTTTAATAACGTATTGTTTTTGAAAATAATATTAACTCTTTTTGCTCTATTAGAGCTATAAAGAGATTACTTCCAGAGCGACAATCCGCGATTTTTCCAATGTTTCGAACGAGGCTGAATAATACATTTTGAGATGTTCTCAGATACATATACATTTGTGGATATAACTGGCTCGAAATATAAACAATAACAATCGGCTGATTTGACCAAGAATTATGAATAGCTTTCAATGGTTGCCTCCTTTTGTGATAACGATAGCATATTAATGACTTAATAACATGTTGATTTGAACACGGCTTGGTGGCCGTGTTGGTGGCGCTATACCTCAACATTGGTCTATGGGGCTCAACGATGGCGGGGGCCATACTCAAGTCAAATAAAATCAAATTCAATTTATATTCCATCAAACCAATTCTACTCCTCGACCTTAGAGGTCAACGCAGAATGTTATGTGAGTGCGCTAGCCGTTAATTATGCGGAGAATTTGGTTTCTTCGATACTTGGTTGTTCTTCTTAAATGCTTCAGTTGTAGTGATATGTGACGAGGGTTTCATGTAGACAGTTCATTCGGGTTTACTGTACATCAGCCCATTCGCGGAGGTTCCCCATGGTGTGTTAACCCAGTGGGTCTATGTCTTGGTTTCTATTATGCTATAGGGTAGGCCGCCCTATTTTTGCCGGATTCGGACACTGCCAGTTTTTTCGGACAGATGTGTGTTTTTAGGCCATGTGGTTTCATTTCTTAAATTCAACACTACATTTTTAATCCATCAAGTTTAAAAAGACCGAATACTTACTGTATTTAAATGGCTACCTTGTAGCCGTTAATGTGGTACTTGTCTATTTTTTATGTGGTTCGTTCGTTCGTTCGTGCAAGTCATTGTTAATGACTTTAGGTGTTAGATTAGTCGTGATTTATTGGTTTCATATTTATTTAAAATTCTACATTGGCAATAATTAAGAAAAAAGGGTAAATGTTCACACTTATCAGGAGATTTCTGCATTTGGGATTGGTTAAGAGCCTGTCCTAAACAACGTTTATGGCCCTGCAGTAATAGAGATTTAATGATCACTCTTTGGGTAGGCTTGTAGAATAGGTAGACGTGTGCACAATGATCATAGCTCCTACGGCTATATGTCTCAAAATACATATTTGACGCCCGATATACTTGACTATTAACCAAAAAACTATTTTTCGGAATATGTGTTGAATAAAACACAAAACACTGCATTCAATATTTTGTGATTGTTATGCACATACAGACGCACACCCCTATTCTGTAATGGAACATCCCCTTTGATACATCAGGATCGTGCTGTTTTTCTCAGTGTGAAGAAGACAAAAGATGCATGCAAAGAGTGACTTTTCATCTATTTTGGAGGAAAAATGAGCTTCTATTATTGGCCCAATGTTACTCTCAATTTTGAGGTCTTTCAATGCCTGTATTTTTCAACTGTCCTTTTTTCTTGTCTTAACTGCATATGTACATCATATGCTACGTTTGAGCTACTGAAAGCGTTAGAAAGTTAACAAATCAAACCTGAGCTTGCGACGCCCGGCGGCGGTGTGGCAATATATAGTATCTGTGACTCACATTCCCCTACAATGGTGAACAATATGGCCAATCGATTCAGTTGACGCGTCATCAACCATTAGTTTCACGCTTTAGTTGCTGTCGTCTATGACATCTGCCAATTAATATTGTGCGTAAATCATCCAATTTTTGATCATTCAGTTTTGGATCCGATATTATCACACACTTGGACTCCTCAAAACAGATAATGCAGAAGAGGGCAGTAAACTAAGCAATCAAAAGCGCGCTTTAAATAATGGGCAGTAGAATATATTTTTTTGTTATTCTTACAGTTTTTATATTCATTGTTTTTACGACGGTCTTGTGAATGTCAAAGGTTCAGAAATACTTTTAAACAGAAACAGAATGGCGTCCTTGTTGGCGCAATGTCTAATTTTATATAATAACACTGTTTTAATGATTTTTAATCAGATGGCAATTATTGGTTTAATAATTTGGTATGTCCCAACCACAATTACAATTCAATAATATTACACTCAATGATTTTACAGAACGTCGCTGGGCGGGATAAACCTCATATGTGCATTTACCTAAAGAGCAAAACCTCAATGTACTAAACGTAACATGACAAAACGCAATATGTAAACATTTTCAGGAGACACCAAAAACTGATATTTTTAGTGGTATCCTTGCTCAAGAAAGTTTTCCTTTTCTAAATATATTTAGATAATTATTTACCCCAGAATTCTGAAATACACTGACATATGATTTACTGAAATTTTAAAATAGAACCCGAAGTGACAAAAATGCACATATAGGTTTTAGCACTGGGGGCCCCCTTTTTAATATGTGGTTTTGCATTTGACTCTGGAGTTACATATGAGGTTTTTCCCGCCCAGCGACGATAAGAACTATCAACCTTCGTCTTACCAAAGCCGTTTTTGTAACCGGTTTATCACAGGTGGGAGGGGGCCCACCCCCTCAAGAATTCGTTAGTAAAGCAGCCTGATCTTTTATGATTGTGAGCAGTGGAGAGCCTAGGTCCTCCTTTTTCATTGATACCAAAATAAGTACAACATACCTAGTATAGCGTCACAAAGACGTCATCAGTCCGCGAGTCAGAAAAAGGCAAAAACCCAATTTTTTGCGCTAAACAAGTTAGGCATATCGGATTTTCATGCGGTTTTTAAATGATGGCAATTGGCAAGTTTTACATAAACATAGAGTTTTCGAATCATACTGTGCATACTATTTTCAAAAAAGCACCATAAATATCCGTAGATGGCCCCCCACCCAATACCCTAACCCCGGTGAAGGTGCTACCTTCAAATTTTTATTCTCTAACTACTGGCAAAGTTCTGTATTACTAGGGGTGGGCATATGACCACTTTTGTTTTCAAAACGAGTACATTCAATTGCCGGTTTGGTTGCTAAAATGAATTGATAAAGTTATTTGATGGTATACGAATTTTTTGATATGGTTCCATGGATTTTAAATTTTGCATGTAAAGTCAATGGGGAAATTTTGGCAAAGTAGACATAACTTCAAAAAGCAATGTTCTTCTCAACCTATTTGTCAGAAATTCACACACAGATAAACAATAATAAACAAAGTACTTTTCCCGTGAGAAATCTTTTCTCAAGTAAAATAGAAAAATAATATAAAATAATAATTTTAATCACAAAATGGTGACTTATATAACATCATACTTATATATTGCCATTTATTTTTATATTTTTATCATTAATGTAATTTCTAAATATTGACATTTTAATATCTCATTTTGTTCAGGCTCAGGCTACCAGGTGAGATTCAATAAAATAGTCATTACTGAAAATATTGAATCTGGAACGCCTATCTAGGTTATAAAACATCTTCGATCTAATTTGAAATTTGAATGTTGCCTTGGCGTCTGCGCATTTTTTCGAAGGTTCGTTTATCCGAAGGATCGCTATCCTCGAAGGTTCGTGTATCCGAAAATTCGTTATTCCGAAAAAACGCTTATCCAAAGGTCATTTTCCGACGGTTTATAATCCGAGGTGACTTTAATCCGAGGTTCGTTTATCCGAAAAAGAAATAAGGTTCGTTTATCCGAAAATGAAATGAGATTCGTTTAGCCTATTCCATTTTCGGATCAACGAACTTTATTTAAATTTTTGGATCAACGACCTTCAGATAAACGAACTTTCGGAATAACACACCTTCGGATAAACGAACATTCGGAATAACAACCTTCGGAATAACGCAAGGCAAATGAATAAATGACGTCACGCCAACGCAGGTAAGAGGGTAATCTTACGCAGGAAATGCGTAATGAGGGTTCAAAAAAAAATTCGGAGTTTGAAGTCTCTACTCATTTCGAAGGTAGTACGCAAGACATCGTCGTAGAATTAACTGCGTCAAAAACAGCTGTTGCGCTTATGATATCCTTACATTCATATGAAGATATAGTGTCATTTACATTTAGCGAATACGTAGAACTTTCCTATACAACGTTCCTATACAATGGCAAAAAAGCAATTGTAGTCCCCATCCCCAAAACCAACCCCCACGATGTGATAATTTAAGACCAGTATCACTCTCTGATTGCTTTTCAAAAAAAAAAAAAGTGCTGAAGCATTTATTACTGATTGGATTTTAGACGATACTCCGGAAAAAATAATTTACAACAATTTGGTAATGTTAAAGGTGTTAGTACTGCACATTACCTGGTTAGTCTCTTCCATTTTTTGCATAAAGGTGCTGGGAAGGTGGTTCGTACGGACTTTTCAAAAGTGTTTGATATGGTGGACCATAATCTGTGAATTGAGAAAATCATTCGCATTGGAGTTCGAAGGTCCATCGTCCCCTAGTTGTGCGACCTTCTCAGCAACCGCATGCAGTGTGTTCGTTACAATCAAACACTTTTGAAGTATAACACTTTAAGTGGTGGCCTTCCTCAAGGTACCATGTTAGCTCCTATAAGGTTTCAGGTTATAATCAAACAATTCTAGCCCTATTAATTGTTGGAAATGCGTGGATGACCTGACACTAGCAGAAAATCGTATTCACCCTCAAACAAACCAGCTTCAAGAGACATTTGATCAATTCAGCCAATGGACTGAAAGGATTATAAAGCTGAGAAATTTACAAACCGCCAGGCCTCACAGTGTTCAAAGGAATATGTCCGCAAATTCAGAGTAAAAATCATGGTTTGTGTACTCTTAATTTTGTTGATAAAGCTACATATCGGGATTGGCTTCAACATTGATCTCATTGGACCAAAAATATCGGGAAATAATAACAAAAACAACCCGTTAAAATTTATATGCTTAAATGCTAAAGAAATTGGGTTTTGTAAAAACGAAATGTCACAATTATGTATGGTCATTCGCCTCTTTTAGAATATCTGATTGGGTTTGGGAATCTTCCCTCACAAACAAGTGAGAAGTCTTGAGCAATTGCACGATGTGCATGAAGAATGATAATATATTTAATATAATAAATCCAAGTTTTATCTAGAGCTTATCACGTAAAACAGCTGCCAAGGCGCTGTTTGCCTATTATTATTTACGCCGCCATTAGGAAATCGTCACAATCATTTCGCGTCACCTTGGTGGCGGCGGGCCAATTATCCTCGGTTCATAATTGTCTCGAATACAACAAGCGCTCGATGAGGTGAGCTTGATCACTGGTTTGTTACTAGGAGGGAAGACCATTGCATTCAATTTGACAGATTTCAGTTAGAAAGGACAAAAATACTTATCCACTATAGGATAGAGAGCATCTCGCAATCTCCGCAATTGCCCAATCCATCGCCAACTTCGGTTAGGGACCACCGGCCTTTTCAAAACCGTTCCCACCTTATTTCATTAGGTTATTGAAATAATAATATTTTTGTTTATTCATAACTCTTGGATTGGGATATTCTGTTTTGCATCTGAGACGAATATACTAACAGAGATCGAAGCAAACTGTGTCATTGTAACAGCTCGAGCGTTATCGAACCAGGTCTGTTTCGGATTGCAGGCTGTGCCCCCCCCTCCCCCTTTCAACCGCAACCTCCTCTTTGCTTCGGCCATTTACACCACAGCACGGTGGGAGCTTTGTGAGCACCTATAGTTTCTTTGAGCTAGGTGATCGGCAAAAAGGCACTTTTACCCTTTTTGTGCTCAATTCAGACCAAAAATGAATATAATATTATAACACCGGCTCACATTAACACTTTATGGGGTTGACCTGTCATCAATAACTTTATCTCGTAAGACATAAGTCAAAAATTCAAATAAAATGTCCAAATAGATCCTATTGTTTAAAAAATATGAGTTGGAGCTGAGAAAGAAATTGGTGGGTCCAAATTGTTTCAATTCTTGGATATTGAAGAGAAAATACACATTTTAATTAAATCAGAAGAATATTTGAAAGATGAGATCGAGAATTGTCATTAATACAGTGAATTGAGCAAATTCTACCTATAGTCGTAAAAACGAACTGATCACCAAATTTTATTGATGGTTCATTCGCATTCTTTAGAATATTCTGATGTGGTTTGGAATACTTCCCCTCCCAAACAGTGAAGAAGTCTCTGGGAGCAATTGCAGCGATGTTGCATGCCAAGAATTGATAATAATATTAATAATAATAATCAGTGTTATATAGGTACTTTATAACTGTAAACAGTCTCCAAGCGATGTTGCATATTATTATTACGCCGCCTTAGGAAATGTCACAATCATTCGCTTCCCTTGGGTGGCTGCTGGCCAATTACCTCGGTCATCATGTCTCGACTTACAACAAAGCGCTCGATGATTGTGAGCTGATACAATGGTTACTAGGAGGGGGAAGGCCATTGCATTCACCTTGTCCAAGGATTGCTAGTATAGAAAGGACAAAAATATCTTTCCCCTACTAGACTAGAGAGTCATTCTCGCAGTCTCCGCAATGCCCAAAATATCTCCCAGCTTCGGTTTTAGGAACCACTCGGGTTTCCCTCAAAACAGTCCCCATCCCTTAGTTTCATTAGGTTATGAAATAATAATATTTTTGTTTTTATTCCATAACTCTTGGACTGGATATTCTGGCCATCTGAGACGAATATACCTAACAGAGATCGGAAGCAAACCTGTAGTCCACTGTTAACAGCTCGAGCGTATCGAACAAAGTCTGTTTCGGGGCAATGACTGGCCGCACGGTGCGCTGTGAGCACCTATAGTTTCTTTGAGTAAGGTATCCTGCAAATCATGCACTTTTACCCAGTTTGTGCTTCAATTCATGACCAACATGAATATATTATATAACACCGGCTCACATTAACCACTTATGGGTTTGACCATGTCATCATAACTTTATTCTCGTAAGACTAAGGCAAAATCAAATAAAATGTCCAATTAGTTCCTATTCTGTTAAAAAACTATGAGTTTGAGAAATAAATTGGTCCAAATTTGTTTCATTCTTGTGATATTGAAAGAGAAAATACACATTTTGAATTAATCAGAATGTTTTGAAAGCTATCCTAGAATGTCATTAATACAGTGAAATTGAGCACATTTACCTATCGTACGACCCAAAAAAAAAAAATAACAACACAATTTTTTGGGGGGGGAGTGTACCAAGTGGGGTTACTTGAAGGTATTCCATGGATATATGGAAAAGCCTTCATGGAGTACTAAACTGTGTTCAAGGCGTTTAGGACAAATAACACGCACGTGTGAGCTTCATTGATTTCAAAGAAGCCCGCCAAACTCAAATCTTGGGTTATACATGAAAGTATTGAATAATGATTACTGCTTCTCGATGTCAGGGAAGTCTGTTGAATTAACATTAATTAATACCGTCCAGACCCTGCACGTGACGAACAATCCATTAGTTACTTGCTTTGAATCTCTGATAGTATTTCGTCTCAGGTTGCCTGTACCCCTCCATTGGCCCATTTGTGACCAATACTTGAAATATTGATCTATTGAAATTTCAGGCAATGATATGTGTAATGCCTATTTTATTATATATTTTTTGGTGTGTTATGTGTGTAATGTGTTAGGGGTGTGCCATTGTGTGTGGTATTGTGTGTTAATGGGTGTGTAGGAGTGTGTGTGGGTGGGTGTGATGGGGGTGTGGAATTGTACGTGCGTGGTGTGTGTGTAAGTTTTTTTGTGTAAGCACATCATGAGTGTGTGTGTGTTTTAGTAACTCAATAGTGCAATATTTTTGACTCTTATTATGTGGGCTAGTTTAAATGTATTTGCATATTTTAAAATGATTTTAAATAGTTATCAATGTTTTAATATGGTAAGAAATGCTGTAATTGGTCTTTGACATCTAGGCTTATATAAAACTATAGGATAATCTTATTAACTATCACTTTACTAGGATATTAAGGATGGCTTGAACACTCAATGCATTGGTTGAAACGTTTTTCATTGTTAATAATAATAATAATAATACAACCATATATAGAGCATTACACACAAGGTCCCAATGCACTGATTGCCAATTATATTACGCTGCCGTCAGGAAATCGCTCACAATCATTTCGATTCATCTAGGTGGCAGCTGGCTGCACAACCCTATCAGTGATTGTAATATCACCCATAAAAAGCTACCAATGTCGCTGGGTCGACGAGGCAGGGACACAAATACGTTGGTCACGGCGGGGCTCGAAATCACGCTCTTGAGATCACGAGTCTGCGTTTTTCCACGGTACCACAAGTGTCTCAAAACTTAGAACAAAAGAAGCAGTGCTGCTAAAAAAGGGTCCACCGGTTCGGAAGCAACGCAGCGGTTGAATTTAAAAAACTCCCCTAAGCTACAATGAAATCAAACGAAAGATGTTGGTACTTTGTTATTAATAAAAAAAATATCCAAAGCGATACGCTACATTGAGGTCAACGTGCTACATTAAGACATTACATTAAACCATGGCTATTAGGGAGGTTGCCACACGTCCTTGGTGAATTTAATTTATATAGTATAGCTATATATTAAAGAAGTTAAAATACTTGATAAGTTACGACGAAACGTTGACAATATGGTGAACCGCTAAACCAGCGAACTCCTTTTTATATGCTAACATAAAAGAACTACAACTCTTGT